>CM019700.1:31446193-31606193 GCA_009760885.1 Achatina immaculata
TGAAGACCCTTCTTAAGGGCAGGATCGAAGGGAAAAGAACAAGAGGACGACAGCGACTTAGATGGGTGGACACGATCAAGAGATGGACAGGGACATAGATGGGTGGACACGATCAAGAGATGGACAGGGACATAGATGGGTGGACACGATCAAGAGATGGACAGGGACATAGATGGGTGGACACGATCAAGAGATGGACAGGGACATAGATGGGTGGACACGATCAAGAGATGGACAGGGACATAGATGGGTGGACACGATCAAGAGATGGACAGGGACATAGATGGGTGGACACGATCAAGAGATGGACAGGGACATAGATGGGTGGACACGATCAAGAGATGGACAGGGACATAGATGGGTGGACACGATCAAGAGATGGACAGGGACATAGATGGGTGGACACGATCAAGAGATGGACAGGGGCCAGCTTGGCCGAGAATTCTACGAAGACAAGAAACAGAGCAGAGTGGAGATTCACTGCAGCCAACCTTCCGTGGGGGAGACGGCACAAGATGATGATGATACCAGTCAGGTGGAGAACCCACAGGAAGTCAGTAATTTGAGGGGGAAGGTAACGAGGCTCTGCGATCTAGCAGTCAGCGACCCATACCTAACATGCTAGCGTCAGAGTTACCAACCCATAGCTAACATGCTAGCGTCAGAGTTACCAACCCATAGCTAACATGCTAGCGTCAGAGTTACCAACCCATAGCTAACATGCTAGCGTCAGAGTTACCAACCCATAGCTAATATGCTAGCGTTGGGGTTGGCGACCCATAGCTAACATGCTAGCTTCAGAGTTAGCGACCCATAGCTAACATGCTAGCTTCAGAGTTAGCGACCCATAGCTAACATGCTAGCGTCAGAGTTACCAACCCATAGCTAATATGCTAGCTTCAGAGTTAGCGACCCATAGCTAACATGCTAGCTTCAGAGTTAGCGACCCATACCTAAGATGTTAGCTTCAGAGTTAGCGACCCATAGCTAACATGCTAGCTTCAGAGTTAGCGACCCATAACTAACATGCTAGCTTCAGAGTTAGCGACCCATACCTAAGATGTTAGCTTCAGAGTTAGCGACCCATAGCTAACATGCTAGCTTCAGAGTTAGCGACCCATAACTAACATGCTAGCTTCAGAGTTAGCGACCCATATCTAACATGTTAGCTTCAGAGTTAGCGACCCATAGCTAACATGCTAGCTTCAGAGTTAGCGACCCATAGCTAACATGCTAGCTTCAGAGTTAGCGACCCATACCTAACATGCTAGCTTCAGAGTTAGCGACCCATAGCTAACATGCTAGCTTCAGAGTTAGCGACCCATACCTAACATGTTAGCTTCAGAGTTAGCGACCCATAGCTAACATGCTAGCTTCAGAGTTAGCGACCCATAGCTAACAAGCTAGCTTCAGAGTTAGCGACCCATACCTAACAAGCTAGCTTCAGAGTTAGCGACCCATACCTAACATGCTAGCTTCAGAGTTAGCGACCCATACCTAACATGCTAGCTTCAGAGTTAGCGACCCATACCTAACATGCTAGCTTCAGAGTAGAAGAAGGAGAGGAGGAGGGGGATGAGGAGGAGAAGGAGGAAGAAGAAGGATGGTGAGGAGGAAAAGAAGGAGATGAGAAGGAGGAGGAGAAGGAGGAAGAAGAAGAAGAATAAGAGGAGGAGGAGAAGGAGGAAGAAGAAGAATAAGAGGAGGAACAAGAAGATCTTATTAATTTGTACTTTTCCTGAGTGAAATAATCTTTATATCGTATTAATTTATACTTTCACGACGCATAGCAGTATTTATAAACTATGAATTTTAAAATTCCCTAAATAAGAGACTCTCTATAAACTGGTAGCATTGTATGCTTTCTTCAAAAAAGAAGTCCTTATAAATTAGTAATGATTGATTTTCTCAAGCAAGGTAGCGTTTCTCAGTTATTAATTTATGACTATAATCTTTTTTTTTTTTTTTTGTTGTCTAGGTTTAGTGACGCCCCTCATCGCAGAGAAAGTTCTCGGCTCTGCTGGGGGTATCCTCATCTTAACAATGGGGGCCATGGCTCTGATGTCAACAGGCTCAGGAGAAGTGATGGGGCTGTCATCAGTCATTGTCTATGACATCTTCCAGACATACATAAGACCATTCAGGTGCAACACCTATTTTCTCTAAAATTAATGAAACATGAGACGTCTGGTATTCCATACTTGAGTATATTATTATCGACGTGTGTGTAGAAGACGGTGCCCAGAATGTAATATTCAGAAAGCAGCACAGACTGCAATAAGAAATTGCTTCTTTTGAGCATGGGCATCTGTTATTGCTGTTGTTAATTATACGATCTATAACTACCCTTTCACAGTAACAGATAACAGTGCTGCTTGCAGAAAAGTCTAGATTTATTACAGAATATTACATCTTACATCCTTCCCGTGCCGCTAAACGTCACATGGTAATTCGCCAAGACGTCCTGTCTTCGGCGAGTTTTTCAATCTCATCAAGGGATGTTATGCCCACTGAACTGGCCGCTCTTAACAATGTCCTCTTTAGAGTTTCACGTGGTCGACCTCTTTTTCTTCGGCCTATTGTGTTCCACTTGATAACAGAAAATTGCGACACAAATAAAATAAAACGGAAGCTAAGAATATGGAAAAGAGATAAACATTAGAAAGATAAAGGTCATGGCAATCATACTCATCTTCTGGCATTCCCTACAAGTCTGCTAGTGTTTCTTAACGTTCCTCTGTAGGTAAGTGGTGGAATCTAGAAGGAGGAAGGTGTAACACAAGCAAGGCACTTTCTCGATACCAGCAGCCCAGGGGAAGCAGCTTAAGAGGTCCATGGAGATATGAACTCTGTCCTTGCATGCAGCTCAATATGGCCGATTATACACATTCAAAACTGGTAGAGTCAGTCTTGAGAGAAGCTGTTCAGAGAGAAGATATTTGACTAGCACTCAAAACGGCCTGTTTCCAAACAGTCTCTTTAGACGAAAAATGTCAATAAGAAATTTATGACCTTCATGCCATCCCTCAAACAACTATGACTTTCACTGCATCTCTCACTCAATTATAACCTTCATGACCTTCAGTTATTGTTTTTGAAATTGATGTTGTAGTTATTGTTTCCCCCCTGTGGTACCCGAGATCTGCGAAGAATAGGACCACTGTACCCTACCACGCATGATCGTAAAAGGCGACTAAGGAGGGTTCAGCATAGGGCCAGCAACCCTATCTGGTAAAAAAAAACTATCAGACTGCTAAAGAAACGGAAGCAAGGGAGAAAACAAATGCAGGTGGAATGAGAAATGCTTATCAGGAAACTGAGCCCATGAAGGTTGTGGATGAAAGCCAGGCACTGGAAGTCCCCAGCCCGACTGCAGACCTCCTGGAACCTAAACATAAGATGTAAATAGGCAGCTTGATTGTAAGAACACTTAATCAAACTGGAAAACTAGCACAAACCATCAAGGAAATGCACAGATACAAACTAGACATACTAGGAATACAAGAAGCAAGATGGACAGGACAAGGCAGAAGGAAATTAACAATACAGCACACAGAAGATACAATAATATGGTCAGGTAAAGAAGATCATCATGAAGGAGGAGTAGCATTGATTATAACAAAAGAAGCATCAAGAGCTTTGCTGAAATGGACCCCAATAAATGAGAGATTATTATATGCACGCTTCAACTCAAGATTCACGAAGCTGTCTATTATAGTGTGTTATGCACCAACAGAAACAGCTGAAGAGGAATTAAAAGAAGATTATTACAACAGCCTCCAAGCCACAGTAGAAACAATACCCAATCATGATATGCTACTCATCTTGGGCGACTTCAATGCAAAAGTAGGTGAAGGAAATGAAGATAGAAGAAGAATAATGGGAAGAGAAAGAATCGGAGAAATAAATGAAAATGGAGAAAGACTGTGCAGTTTCTGTGAAGAAAACATGATGACCATCGGTGGGACAATTTTCCAACATAAAAACATCCATAAAGTGACTTGGAGGTCTCCAGATAAAACCACAGAAAACTAAATCGATCACATACTAATGAACAACAAGTGGAAACGGTCACTACAAGATATGATAGCAGGGAAAGGAGCAGATGTAGGAAGTGATCATAACCTTCTGTAGCAAAAATAAATCTAAAATTAAGGAAAGCCAAAATCGGAGAACACAGAAAGACACGTTTTGATACAACAAAACTGAAAGACCAGCAGACAAGGAATGAATTCTCAATAGCACTTAAGAACCGCTTCAGTGTCATACAAGACGAAGCAGAAATGTCCATACTAGAGTTCAGTAAAACACTACAGGAAACAGCAAAAGAGGTGCTGGGATATCGAAAACGGAGAAAAGAGGAATAGATAAGCAAGACCACATAAGAAAAGATAAAGCAAACAAACGCAGAGGACTACAATGGACCCTTGACACAGTGCTGGAGGACCTTGACTTTGCGGACGACATTTGTCTACTATCAAGCAGCCACAAAGATATGCCAGATAAAATAAACACGCTAACTCAGAATGCAAACAACATAGGACTAAAGATCAACGTAGGAAAGGCAAAGTTAATGAAGCAAAATGTGAACAATAGAAATGTACTCAGTGTAGATAGCAAGTTAGTGGAGGTCAACGAATTTGCAGTAGAGTAGTAGAAAATGGAAACAGCACAGAGGACATCAACAGCAGACTTACTAGAGCAAACCAGGCTTTTGCAATGCTGCAGACTATATGGGAAATTTAAAAAAAACTAAGCATGAATACGAAAATCAGATATTTAAAAGTAATGTTCTAAGTGTACTACTCTATGGAAGTGAATGCTGGAAAATCACCAAAACCATAGAAAGCAAGTTGAATTTTTTCGGGACTAAATTTTTACGAATAATTAGAAAAATATTTTGACCAAATGTCATAAAAAAATAACATCTTGTTGGTAGAAATGCAGATGAAGCCACTGACAACAATTATTGAGGAAAGACGCTGGCGATGTTTGGGACATGTGCTCCGAATGACTGACAACTCACTACCAAAAATAGCACTAAGATGGACACCACAGGGAAACAGAAGTAAGGGTAGACCAAAACAGACGTGGAGAAGAACAACAGAAAAGATGTTGAGCAATAGAGGGCTCACCTGAGCAAGAGCAGAAAAAAACGCAAAGGACAGGCATTTATGGAAAACCCTTGCGGAAGCCCCATGTGCCCTGGGCACTTAAGGTTCAGAGAGAGAGAGAGAGAGAGAAAGAGAGAGAGAGAGTTATTGTTTGATCTCTCTGAAACTGCTAACCTTAGTTCTTTAGACGAAAAGTGACAATAATTCTAGTTATTGCTTTTGAAATTCATGTTATAGTTATTGTTTGACCTCTCTGAAAATGCTAACTGTAGTTCTTGTGTAGTTGTCGCCATAATGAGCTCAAATCACATGCACTGAGTTTGGGCAATGAACAGGTTCTCAAAGCATTCTTGAATTCCTGAAATGGGATTCAAAAACCTTCCTTCTCGATAGGTTCCACCACGGTAGAACCTGTATAGAAACCATGCCCCTCACAGGTCAGCACTGCGCTCCACTGAGGTCTGCTTTGAGAGCGTCGGCATTAGCCGGCTTTAATGTTATCATTTCAGCTTTGGTGTAGCCAACTGCTGTACTTTTTGTTTTCTTTTGCTACTTACTGACTGAGGTCCTTAAGTCGATTCATGAATGAATGAATGAATGAATGAATGAATGAATGGTCTTTATCTTTAAAGGGTAAAGAATTGTACAATCTGCCCTTCATCACTCTGTCTTTGATTCTTCCTACACACTCTATTTAATACAAGATTTAGTGTCAAGGCTAAAATTAAGCGGGGACCTGTTTCTCTGCACATATAATAAAGAACTTAGCGTCTTGCCCAGCTCTAGTTCACTGGTTCTGAAAAATCTCTCCGTCCCTTCTCTTACAAAGACCTTTCCTTCAGCTCAGTTTCACGCCTGAAAGATTCTTACTTTCATCTTCTTTAGAGACAACCTGGAGCCGCATCACTGCGTCCTGTGTGGGCAGACCCGGAAAGGCCTGGAGAAATCCAAGACCAGCGGTCACGTGGACGGAAGCGACATCTGCTCCTGCGAGGACGCCACCAAATGCGGTCAGTGCAGCGATGACGTGGAGAAGGCCAGGAACAATAAACAGTACTACCTCAAACAGCCGTACGCTTGTCAGACACACGGTAGATTTCGGTAAGTTGTTTACGTATTGCAAGATCTTCAGCGGGTTTCATCAAAACTGTCTGCACTTGTTAGATCTACCGTAGATTTCCGTAAATTGTTTATGCTTGTCAGATCTACCATAGATTTCGGTATAATCAGTTTACTTTTATCAGATCTGCGGTATATTTCGGAGAGTTGTTGTTTTGTCGCTATTATTGACAATAACAGCATATCGTCTTACCTTTCCTCGGACTTTTACCACGTAGGATATACTTTTTCGTGAATTACTGTTTTTATTTCATGCACTGACAGCTTTGACTACATCATACTCCGGGTTGCTCCCCCATGGCAATCAGATCTCCATGGGAAGGCATCGATCCATTTTCTTATGGTTGTCTTTGTCATGATAATTTAGAGAAGACCGTATTGGAAGGATACATAATGGGAAAAAGAAAAAGAGGAAGACCAAGGCGAAGATGGCTGTAAGACATCGTTGACGATCTGGAAATGGATGCAACAGCAGCAGGCCATCTTGCTCACAACCGAGAGGCCTACAGGAGAGCTGTTAGGGAGGCAAAGTTCCGCAAGGGACATGCAAATGAATGAATGAATGTCTTTGAATTTGGAGAGGACCAAGATGACCTAGTTTCACCATCAATCTTATAACTGCCACAGCCATCATCATCATCATCATCATCATATTTGCCAGGGAAGTAGATAACTCGTTCCTATAGCAGTGAGGACAAAGGTAGCTCCACTAGACTATAAACCGAAAAACTGATCTGCTCTTATAAGTCCGTGTCCTAGTTGAAGGAGACTGATCTGCTCTTATAAGTCCGTGTCCTAGTTGAAGGTAGTGGACATGAGGCAGAAACTAAAGGTCAGCTGTGAGAACTAAGAGGTATCTGTGTACACCACCCCCGCCCCCCTTTCAAAGCGCCCTAATACCAGCATGAACACAAAAAACGAAGACAGAAAACAAGAACCACCACACAGCAAGGCAAGACAAAACAAGAGACTACAAGACAATACACGACAAGACACGACAAGACAAAACAAAAGACTACAAGACAAGACACGACAAGACAAAACAAGAGACTACAAGACAATACACGACAAGACACGACAAGACAAAACAAGAGACTACAAGACAATACACGACAAGACACGGCAAGACAAAACAAGAGACTACAAGACAAGACACGACAAGACACGACAAGACAAAACAAGAGACTACAAGACAATACACGACAAAACACGACAAGACAAAAAAGCGAAAGTACACAGAAGAACTACATTTCAATATAACAGTTCTTTCTTCCCCTTCCCCCTCCTCCATCATCTTTGCCTTGTCCTGCGCCTGGCAGTGAGTACATGGACTTCCTGTTCGAGTTCAAGAACTGGTGCATCGTATGGGTCACAGTCAGCATGGTTCCACTGGGTCTCATAGTCTTCCACACTGGAATCAACCTCACTTGGATCTTCTACTCCGGAGCCACGGTCACGATCCCTTGCTTCCCTCCCGTGGTGCTGTCGATCATTTGGGTCAAGGCCACGGGAACTGGGCTTGTTGCTGGTGAGACGTGTCAAGGCTTTTTCCTCTCCTCTAAATCTCTAAACAAAGTTGATAAGAGATGAGGAGAAAACGAGGGTTTTTTTTTAGAGAAAGAGAGATTGATTGATTGATTGATTGATTGATTGATCTTTATTTCAAAAGAGAGAGAGAGACAGACAGACAGACAGACAGAGACAGAGAGAGACACATAGAGACAGAGAGAGAGAGAGACACAGCGAGAGAGACACACAGAGAGACAGAAAGAATAGAGACAGAAGAGACACAGAGAGACAGAGGGACACAGAGAGAGACACACAAAGAGAAAAACAGAGAGACACAGAGAGACACAAAGAGAAAGGGCAGAGAGACACAGAGAGAGACATGGAAAGAGAGACAGAAGAGAGACACACAGAGACAGAGGGAGACAGAGACACAAGGAGAGACAGAGAGACACAGTGAGAGAACAAAGAGAGACACAGAGAGACAGAAAGAGACAGAGAGAGACAAAAAGAGAGAGACAGAGAGAGACAAAGAGAGAGACAGAGAGAGAGAGAGAGAGACAATCATCGGGGCTTACTGGTGAGATATGTCAGAATTTCTCTCTTCCACCCAACCCCCTCCCCCTCCTCTTTGCACTAAAACTGCTAGAAACTGATAAGAGACGAGGATAAAGTTGAGGGCTTTTTGAGAGAGAGAGAGAGAGAGAGAGAGAGAGAGAAGAAGAGGAGAGAAAGAGTATTAGCTGAAAATGACATCTGAGGAAATGAACGGAAACTTGACAGATTCCTTTTTTAAATAATAAATTTGTTGACATGATTTTCTGTCAAGTGATATTACATTAACATGTAGTAATCTTTAATGTTGACTACTACTACTACTACTACTGCTACTACTACTACTATACTACTACTACTATACTACTACTACTACTACTTTGACATAAAGTAATCTTCAGTATTTACTACTACTACTACTACTACTACTACTACTACTACTACTACTACTACTACTTTGACATAAAGTAATCTTCAGTTTTTTTAATAGTATTACTACTTTTATACTACTACTACTAATAATAATAATAATAATAATAATAATTCTCTCCCTTGAACTACGAACTGGTGGTCCTTGCAGCCGATGCTGTGAAGATGTTGAGCCACAGCATAGTGAGGGAAGACGGGGTATGGCAGGTATTTTTTCAGTGCTTGACTGGAGCTAAAAAAGCAGCGGAGGTGTGTGCAGTACTTCTTCACCAGACTCCACCCCCGTGGGGACTATAATGATGCCTGCTCCACTTTCCCAGGCTAGGAATGTTACTGTGAATACCAATAGAGAGATGGAACAGGGTCTTGATCACCTATGGTTCGCCAGACCTGCCGCTAGCATAACAAATTTGTATTTTCTGAAATAACTGAATATTTTCACTACCAAACAACAACAACAACGACAACAACAACACGGAAAGACTGAAAAATCCAATATTAAAAAAAAACAAACTAAACACATTAGCCATACTTTGCCTGGACATAAAACTAGGCCAGTATTTAGCGTTTATTTTATGTTTTTAAGTTAAGTGAATCTCCATAAATTGGGTATAAGAAGTTTATTTTTTTGTTAATTACAAAATCATTTAAGAGGCTCATAGCAGAGCCCAGAGATAAGATATGGCGTTATCCCATTTTTTATCGATAAAAATTAGCTACTGTTTGCATTGATTCTTTTAGAAATGTTTGAGTGAATGTGTGGTGTATGTGTGTGTTTAGGCAGCATAAGTGGACTTGTGTGTGGGATAGTTGCCACCCTGGTTACAGCCACCACGTACCCTGGGGGACTGAACAATTTCTTGGAGAATACGGTTCAGGATTATACCATACTGGCCGGCAACGTCACTGGGTTCGTGGTCAGCCTGAGCGTGTGCATTGTGGGCTCTTTGTTGACGCACAGGATTAAAGGTAAGGCGTGGGCCTCTTTTGTTAGTTTCCTTCTGTTTGTTGAGACAGAGAGAGACACATAGAGACACAAAGAGAGAGACACAGCGAGAGAGACACACAGAGAGACAGAAAGAATAGAGACAGAAGAGACACAGAGAGACAGAGGGACACAGAGAGAGACACACAAAGAGAAAAACAGAGAGACACAGAGAGACACAAAGAGAAAGGGCAGAGAGACACAGAGAGAGACATGGAAAGAGAGACAGAAGAGAGACACACAGAGACAGAGGGAGACAGAGACACAAGGAGAGACAGAGAGACACAGTGAGAGAACAAAGAGAGACACAGAGAGACAGAAAGAGACAGAGAGAGACACAAAGAGAGAGACAGAGAGAGACAAAGAGAGAGACAGAGAGAGAGAGAGAGAGACAATCATCGGGGCTTACTGGTGAGATATGTCAGAATTTCTCTCTTCCACCCAACCCCCTCCCCCTCCTCTTTGCACTAAAACTGCTAGAAACTGATAAGAGACGAGGATAAAGTTGAGGGCTTTTTGAGAGAGAGAGAGAGAGAGAGAGAGAGAGAGAGAAGAAGAGGAGAGAAAGAGTATTAGCTGAAAATGACATCTGAGGAAATGAATGGAAACTTGACAGATTCCTTTTTTAAATAATAAATTTGTTGACATGATTTTCTGTCAAGTGATATTACATTAACATGTAGTAATCTTTAATGTTGACTACTACTACTACTACTACTGCTACTACTACTACTACTACTACTACTACTACTACTACTACTACTACTACTTTGACATAAAGTAATCTTCAGTATTTACTACTACTACTACTACTACTACTACTACTACTACTACTACTACTACTACTTTGACATAAAGTAATCTTCAGTTTTTTTAATAGTATTACTACTTTTACTACTACTACTACTACTACTACTACTAATAATAATAATAATAATAATAATAATAATAATAATTCTCTCCCTTGAACTACGAACTGGTGGTCCTTGCAGCCGATGCTGTGAAGATGTTGAGCCACAGCATAGTGAGGGAAGACGGGGTATGGCAGGTATTTTTTCAGTGCTTGACTGGAGCTAAAAAAGCAGCGGAGGTGTGTGCAGTACTTCTTCACCAGACTCCACCCCCGTGGGGACTATAATGATGCCTGCTCCACTTTCCCAGGCTAGGAATGTTACTGTGAATACCAATAGAGAGATGGAACAGGGTCTTGATCACCTATGGTTCGCCAGACCTGCCGCTAGCATAACAAATTTGTATTTTCTGAAATAACTGAATATTTTCACTACCAAACAACAACAACAACGACAACAACAACACGGAAAGACTGAAAAATCCAATATTAAAAAAAAACAAACTAAACACATTAGCCATACTTTGCCTGGACATAAAACTAGGCCAGTATTTAGCGTTTATTTTATGTTTTTAAGTTAAGTGAATCTCCATAAATTGGGTATAAGAAGTTTATTTTTTTGTTAATTACAAAATCATTTAAGAGGCTCATAGCAGAGCCCAGAGATAAGATATGGCGTTATCCCATTTTTTATCGATAAAAATTAGCTACTGTTTGCATTGATTCTTTTAGAAATGTTTGAGTGAATGTGTGGTGTATGTGTGTGTTTAGGCAGCATAAGTGGACTTGTGTGTGGGATAGTTGCCACCCTGGTTACAGCCACCACGTACCCTGGGGGACTGAACAATTTCTTGGAGAATACGGTTCAGGATTATACCATCCTGGCCGGCAACGTCACTGGGTTCGTGGTCAGCCTGAGCGTGTGCATTGTGGGCTCTTTGTTGACGCACAGGATTAAAGGTAAGGCGTGGGCCTCTTTTGTTAGTTTCCTTCTGTTTTGTTTTAAAAAGCAAGGTGTGTTGGATGAAGAGGTGAAATTATCTGGCATAGAAAAACACTTGTCAACAGATCTATCTATCTATCTATCTATCTATCTATCTATCTATCTATCTATCTATCTATCTATCTATCTATCTATCTATCTATCTATCTATCTATCTATCTATCTGTCTGTCTGTCTGTCTGTCTGTCTGTCTTATATATCAGCATAGATAAGTACTTATCTGTCTCTCCGTCTGCTTTTTACCTGTCTCTCTTTCTGGTTTTTACCTGAATCACCGTCTGCCTTTTACCTGTCTATCCGCCTGCCTTATACCTGATTCTCCGTCTGCCTTTTACCTGTCTCTCCGTCTGCCTTTTACCTGAATCTCTGCCTGCCGTTTACCTGAATCTCTGTCTGCCATTTGCCTGAATCTCTGCCTGCCTTTTACCTGAATCTCTGCCTGCCTTTTACCTGAATCTCTGCCTGCCTTTTATCTGAATCTCCGCCTGCTTTTTACCTGAATCTTCGTCTGCCTTTTACCTGTCTCTCCGTCTGCCTGTCGGTTCCCTTCTGTGCTCAAGACCCACGAGGCTTCATGTAGCAAGAGATTTCCACTTCTGTCAGTCCTTTTCTTATCTTTTGGTTTGTCTCCCTTGTTAGTTCTTTGTTTGCAAGCGTTCTCTCTGCTGTACGTCTCCGAGTCTCTTCGGGTCGTCCTATGCTTCTTTCACCCTGTGAAGTTCACATCAAACCTGTTCGTGGTAAAGATTCGTCCGTCAAAATGTGGTCAATGCATCCCCAGCTTCTCCTTCTACTCGCTGTGGACAATGCTATCACGTTTATCTCTTTCAGGTAAAAAGGTAAAGATAGTCCCATAGCAAATGCCGTAGGGGATGAAGCTTTAGAGACCTCATTATGCTGGGTCATCAGTGTATGAGGTAGGGTGGGCCAGTTCCTTTCCTAGCTGCCTTTCCTTCCCAGATTTTCTCTGGTACCCACTTTTACGAGGCTGGATTGACCGCTGGGCCGTATTGGTCGAAAAAAAGAATCCCGCTCAGCTGGGGATTCGAACCCTCGACCATTCGGTTGCTAGACGAATGCTCTAACGACTACGCTAGCCGGTCCCCTTATCTCTTTAACAAGATGTTATTTCTTATGATATTTTTAAATCTATTTTAACAAGATCTTATTTCTTATGATATTTTATCTCTTTTAACAAGATCTTATTTCTTACGATATTTTATCTCTTTTAAAAAGAAATATTTTAGTTATTTAGTTAGGGAGGGCTATCATTTCTACACTTCTGATCATGTTCGAAGGCGTTCCGTATTCTCTTCAGTATCTTCACCAGCGTATGACTGATGGCAGCAACTTTGTGTGAAGAAGTTCAATGAAAAGAACAGTCTGAAATTGACAAGTTTATAATTTTGGTTACTATTCTACGTATAGTATAGTCGTTACTGTTCTACGTATAGTATAGTCGTTACTGTTCTAATTATGATATAGCCGTTATTGTTCTGTGTATCGATTAGTCATTACTGTTAGACGTATAATATAGTCGCTATTGTTCTGTTCTACATATAGCATGGTCGCTACTGTTCTACGTATAGTGTAGTCGTTACTGTTCTACGTATGGTATAGTTATCTCTGTTGATTTCTTTGACAAGGATTTAAAAGATTACAGATCATCATTATCATCACTGCCACCACTATTATTGTCACCATCATTACCTATAACAACAGCTATATCATCACTATTATTGTCACCATCATTATCTATAACAACAGCTATATCATCACTATTATTGTCACCATCATTACCTATAACAACAGCTATATCATCACTATCATTGTCACCATCATTACCTATAACAACAGTTATATCACCACTATAATTGTCACCATCACTACTTATAACAACAGCTATATCACCACTATCATTGTCACCATCACTACTTATAACAACAGTTATATCACCACTATAATTGTCACCATCATTACCTATAACAACAGCTATATCACCACTATCATTGTCACCATCATTACCTATAACAACAGCTATATCACCACTATCAGATGCCATGGAACAGTCGCACTTCTTCTCAGATCTCAGTCTCTGATGTACTCCATCAGCTCATTCACTGAGTTTTCTCTCATGACATTACGCCAGACAATTCCCTATCGGTTGGCTGAGTGGGCAGGCACTCTGTTTACTAATCCTGTGGTTCCGGGTTCAAGTCCCATCAGTGGGATTTTTTTTTCTGGTACACACCAAAAAGGCCCCAGGGTTCATCCAGCCTCCGAAAATGGGTGCCAGATAAATCTGGGAAGGTAAAGGCGGCCAGGCGTGATAGCGACGACATCACACTTTCATGTGCCGAAGGTCATGGAAAATACGGGCCTAACACCGTATTCCCTAATATGCCTTAATGACGTGGAAACGGGAATTTTATGTTTTTACCTTAATTTCTTATCTTCTACTCATGACCTGCCTGTTCCGACCTATCCGTTGAATTATGTTGATATTTCACCTCGCCTTGCCTTATTTCGCCTTGATTTGCTTCCTTCCTCCAGTACCTTTCATCAATGAGGGGACAAAAGGACCTTTTGATCGGGCTTGGTGGTTTACTGTGTATTAGGGCATATTTAAGATGTCTGTTATCTTCTCCTTCCACCTTGTTTTCTGACTGCATGTAGAATTAATGCTTGTTAAAGATCTCAGACGGGTGAATGTAGACGAAGCCTTCATTTGGTTGAAATATTGAATCTCAGGTGCTGCCGATGAGGAGTTTGAGTGGATGAAAATGTACGACATTGACAACCCTCTGCAACCATGGGAGCTACTTTACAGGGAGGACATGAAGGTCTGACCTGCTATTTGTTTGTTTGTTTGTTGGTTTGTTTGTTTGTTTGTGGCAACCTTTGTTAAGTACTCTAGATCTACTGTTGATAAGTTTCTTTACTTTCGTTTTCTTCTTGTTTTTTTCCTGTTGTTTTTTGTTTTTGTTGTTCTTCTTATTGTTCTTTTCTTCTTTTCGTTTTTCTTCTTGATCTTGTTCTTCTTTTCATACTTATTTTTTGTTCTTGTTCATCTCTTTTTTTCTTGATTTTTATTGTTGAAGATGTTTTTGTAATTCGCCGTCTTCTTCTTCTTCTGGAACTACGACCTGGTTATCTTTGCAGCCAATATAATGAAGATGTTGTTGTAATTTGTCTTCTTCTTCTTCTTCGTCTTCTTCTTCTGGAACTACGACCTGGTTATCTTTGCAGCCAATATAATGAAGATGTTGTTGTAATTTGTCTTCTTCTTCTTCTTCGTCTTCTTCTTCTGGAACTACGACCTGGTTATCTTTGCAGCCAATGTAATGAAGATGTTGCTGCACATCATCAAGTCGGCTTGGGCGCGGATTATAACTTTTTTTCAGTCCCTTCATGGAGACAATAAGCAGAAGATATGCAATGCTTCTTTATCAGACTCCACCACCAGGGGGACTATAGCGATCATTACCCCGTCAGCCAGGCTAGCCCTGTTGCTGGGGATACTACGGAGAAGTGGACAGGGTCTTGGTCAGCTGTGGTTCGCCGACTCTGGCGCTAGTATATCAGATAAAGTTCGCTGCCCACCAAGTCAGTTAGCAACTTCGCCTCCTCCCCCCCCCCAGCCCACATAGTGTATAATCTTCTTCTGCGTTCGAGGTTGTTGGTCATTTCAGGTCCTGATCCCTTTCAACATGACAGAGCCCGCAGTTCTCTCCAGATCCTGATCCCTGTCAACATGGCAAAGCCCGCAGTCCTCTTCAGATCCTGATCCCTGTCGACATGGCAAAGCCCGCATTCCTCTCTAGATCCTGATCCCTGTCGACATGGCAGAGCATGTAGTCCTCTCCAGATCCTGATCCTTGTCGATATGGCAAAGCCCGCAGTCCTCTCCAGATCCTGATCCCTGTCGACATGGGAAAGCTCACAGTCCTTTCCAGATCCTGATCCCTGTCGACATGGCAAAGCCCGCAGTCCTCTCCAGATCCTGATAGGAGCCCCCAAAGCTTTTGCCCCAAGCTTGTGTCCTCTGGTCATGTCTCACGCCTCAGGTCTGCATGGTCTGGACACTCTTGAAGGATATGTTCTGGAGTCTGGACTCCACTGCCACATGGACACTGGTCTGTGTGAGACATTTTGAGTCGATGCAGGTGGCTCAGTCGTCTACATTGGCCTGTCCTTAGGCGAAAGAGGATGGTTTGCTGATGTCTTTGTAGCTGGTGTATTGCGTCTGGTTCGTTGTTGCATTTCAGTTGTTTCTTCCATTCAGATCTGCACTGGTTACCGATTATAGTTTTCGCCTCTTGGTAGTTTACTGGATGGTTTGTTTGATCTTGATTGCTACCAGCTGTGGCTAGGGTGTCAGATATTTCATTCCCAGCTATTCCCCAGTGGGATGGTACCCATTCTGGATCCACAGTTGTTGGCAGTGTAAGTGTGTAATAAAACTCAGGTATAAACTAAAATTGTTGAAGAATCTTCCGTATGATTAAAAAAACAACTGACAGAAAACTGATTTTGCTCCAGGATATGGTGTACGAGGAGCGACCATCATTTGAGCAGATGAACACGGCGTTCAGGACAGCCAAGCTGACAGCCTACATCGCTGGCGGTTCCAGCATCTTTCTCTTCGCGATACTTATACCTGGAATTATGGCTGCCTACCCGGTCATGAACCACACCCGCTTTGAGATGTGGCTTAATTTTACGCAGGTACCACCACCACAATCACCACCACCACCACCACCACCACCACCATCATCATCATCATCATCATCATCATCAAATACACGGGCATTTGGTGCCACGCTTCTCCATATACATCAGTCCTAGAAATGTTTTAGCACGTTGTAGCATTAGACTTTCCATGATCTCTCTGTTTACTTTTTCCTACTTTCATGATCTTTTCACATCCTCTCATTTCTATTTCATGTCCTGAGGTTATTGATTCTCCTTTCTTTCTGTAACCCATCATAAATGTGTATGGTTCAGTATAAAGTCAGCCAGTCACTTTCTTAATTGCTCAGTCTAATAATCTAGTGGTACCGAACTCAAGTCTTTCTGCTACACACCAAAAAAGGCTCGGAGGTCCACCCAGCCTCTAAAAATGGGTACCAGGATAATGCGGATGGAAAGACAACATATCTTATATCTTATATCCTTCCCGTGCCGTTAGACGTCACATAGGGCTCGCAAAGTAGTTCGCCAATTTTTCCTGTCTTCGGCGAGTCTTTCAACCTCAACAAAGGATTTTATGCCTGTTAACTTGGCCTCTCTTAATAATGTCCTCTTCAGAGTTTCACGCGGTCTGCCCCTTTTTCTTCGGCCTGTTGTGTTCATAGAAGAGGATATAAAGGAAATTGGTGTCGCCAACTGGAGAGAGAAGATTAGGAATAGAGAGGAATGGAGGCGAACTTTATCTGCAGCAATGAGCCTTAATGACTCGGAAAGCTGAGGAAGAAGAAGAAGAAGAAGAAGAAGAAGAAGAAGAAGAAGATGATGATGATGATGATGATGATGAAGAAGAAGAAGAAGAAGAAAAAGAAGAATAAGAAGATGATGATGATGATGAAGAAGATGAAGAAGAAGAAGAAGAAGATGAAGAAGAAGAAGAATATGAAGAAGAAGAAGATGAAGAAGAAGAAGAAGAAGAAGAAGTGAAGCTAGATGTGATGAAGAAGAAGTGCAGCCAGATGTGATGCACACTTTCAAGTGGTGATGGTCTTTGAAATACGAGCCACATCCCCAGTATACTATAATAGCACGGAAACGGGGATTTTACCTTTTTATTTTCTTGATGTGAAACTTTGATAGTTATCTAACAAGTGATAAAGAAATTGAAAACAACAAAGACGTGGGTTTCGCGAAAAATGCACAGATACTCTGTACGTCCGGAAAAACAAATGAAGAGTTCCTCAGAGAAGTTTCAGAACAACGGAAACTAGTCATGAAAGAACAGAAGTTAGAGAACTTTATAATCACTGGAAAATTCAAGGGGGGAAAAAAAGTAGGCTAGCCAGGGCAAGAGAAAAATATCTCAGTGGCCTGACCAAATGGCATGACAAAAGAAAACATTAGAACTGACCAGAAGCACCAAGGACCAGACAAGATAGAGAAGCGTATTCGCCAACGCCAAACCGGCGCAGCACATGAATGAATGAATAATAGGTTCAGTCATTTTGTGCATGGGTGAAATAATGTCCTAGAATCCTTTGCCTATGCTATAAATAGATGATATCCCAAAATCCTCTACTTTCTTAATTTCATCCTATAAATAGATTTTTTTTCAGAATTCTTTTCTTTCTTGGTTTTATGCTAGAAATAGATAATGTCCGAGAATACTTTGTTTTATTTAGATATATAATAAATATCCCAGAATTCTTTGTTCTATTGATTTCATGCTATAAATAGATATAGAATAAATATCATAGAATCCTTTATTTTCTTGGATTTGTGCTATAAGAAGAAAAAATCCCAGAATCCTTTAATTTCTTGGCTTTATGCTACAAATAGATAATATCCCAAAATCCTTTGTTTTCTTTTTTTATGCTATAAAGAGATATATAATAAATATCCTAGAATCATTTTCTTAATTAGTTTCATGCTATAAATAGACAATATCCCAAAGTTCTCTGCTTCAATCTTTCAGGCGTGGGCTATCACCATGGCGATTATTGTCGTAGTCCTGCCGCCAACAGAGGAAATAATCCGCATCGTCAAGCAATGTCGTAAAAACAAAAGCCCCATTCAGGGCCTCGTCAAGAACGGCGTTGCCAGGGAAACCAAGCTGAACTTTAACCTCGTCAAGTCATTCTCGCTGCCGGAAACTCATGAGATGGTGGTCAAAGATGGCGGAGACTACTCCTGTAGCAACAGCGATGTTCTTCCCGCCGCGGTGTAGCTTGTTGATGTTTTGTTTTTTTTATGTAGGAAGATGGAGTCCTTTCTTTTTCCCTGTGTTACTAGTTTACAGCATCTGTTGGAAGTTATCCCAGTCTTATGGTGAAACTTGAACAAAAACGATGCAGTAAATCATTTGTAAAATACCTGTTTTGATATATATTATACCATGTAATACATGTTTTGTAGTATAGTTTATATATTATGGTGTTCTAGTACCTCATTTTGATATATAACAAATTACTGATAATACCTTTTTTATACAGTCTCGATAACAACTGACATTTGTATATAATTTTTGACAGAAGAGGACATTAACTAGCTTTTTTGTGTTGGAGCAGTTATGAGATAACATTCTTCTTCTTCTTTATTCTTCTCTTCCTCCCTGTGTTAATTTCCTAGGTCACACTTAAGTCTAAAGCTTCATCCCTTGGGAAAGCTCACGGGTTCTCTTAGGATTGTCAGTAATCCCAGAATTATGCCTTAGAACCAGACAATTCATCTAGGATTGTCAGTAATCCCAGAATTATGCCTTAGAACAAGACAGTTTTCTTTGATTGTCAGTAATCCTAGAATTATGTCTTAGAACCAGATAGTTCTCTTAAGATTGTCAGTAATCCCAGAATTCTGCCTTAGAAGCAGACAGTTCTTCTAGGATTGTCAGTAATCCTAGAATTATGCCTTAGAAGCAGACTTTCTCCTAGGATTGTCAGTAATCCCAGAATTTTGCCTTAGAAGCAGACAGTTCTTCTAAGATTGTCAGTAATCCCATAATTCTGCCTTAGAAGCAGACAGTTCTCCTAGGATTGTCAGTAATTTCAGAATTCTGCCGTAAAACTCACACCGTACATCATAGAATATGTGGGATATTTTAGCTGTAGTCAGTGTAGGTGCTGTACTCTATATGGGGAAACTTTAGTTACATGACCAATTTTTTAAAACAAATGACTTCTTCTATCAATCTATATTTATTAAATGAGCTAGGTTCACTGCTGCATCATCTGTTTCATCATCATCATCATTACTTCAAACCTGCCACGTCATCACAACTTTGCTTGAATCCGAGTCTCATGGCATAGGATGAAATCTTTCTGAATCGTGTTTTTTTTTTAATAAGTTGCACTGGGGCATTAGAGAGAAAAGAAAAAGGAAAAGTCTGAATCATATGCAATCTTTTTTCTATGATGAAGATTAATGTTATAAAGTTTATATAATCGTACGCAAGTATCTCCCCTTTATCGTACATTGATTCTAACTGACTCAGTTTCCACAATGCTTCTCATTTGTGAGTTGCATATTTTCTGACTTGTTTGGCTACATTTGTGTGACAGAAGGTAACAAGTTAAGTAGTTTTTCAACGCAAATCAACTTACTGTCCATCACAGAACAGAAACTATTCTATCCCCATATACTCGTATGATAATGATAGAGAAATCTGCTTTTACAAACTGCAGTAATGTTTTTGATATTCAAGTACTTTCTATTGCTTTGGTTGATAATCCACGGCGTAAAGGCAACATAAACAACATAATACAATAGCTTTCAAGTTCCGCATCAATGAGGACGCAAAGAAGCGTGACAATAAGACAGCAGAACGGTAATTAAATTTTTTAAAATGTCCAATTATGGCTTTGTAGCCATGTTTCTTTGCTTTAACCTGGCTCCTGTGTTTCTAATCCGATCTTCAGATTATAACAAGGTGAAGATAAACACAACAGATTGAGATATCACGTTTATAACTAGATGAAGATAAGCACAACAGACGGAGATATCACGTTTATAACTAGGTCATGATAAACACAACAGACTGAGATATCACCCTTATAACAAGGTGAAAATAAATACAACAGCATGAGATATCACGTTTATAACAAGGTGAAAATAAACACAACAGACTGAGATATCACGTTTATAACAAGGTGAAAATAAACACAACAGACTGAGATATCACGTTTATAACAAGGTGAAAATAAACACAACAGACTGAGATATCACGTTTATAATAAGGTGAGGATAAACACAACATACTGAGATATCACGTTTATAACAAGGTGAGGATAAACACAACATAATAAGATATCACGTTTATAATAAGGTGAAGATAAACAACACAGCCTGAGATATCATGTCTATAACTAGGTGAAGATAAACTTAACAGACTGAGATATCATGTTTATAACAAGATGAAGATAAACACAATAGACTGAGATATCACATTTATAACAATGTGGAGATTAACACAACAGAATGAGATATCAAGTTTAAAACATGGTGAATATAAACAAAATAGACTGAGGTATCACGTTTATAACAAGGTGAAGATAAACACAACAGACTGCAGACAGAGACATTACGTTTATAAGAAGGTGGAGATAAACGGAACAGACTGAGATATCACGCGAGATAAAAAGGTGAAGATAGACACAACAGACTATGATATCGTGTGACTAACAAGGTGAAAATAGATACACTAGACTGAGATATCACGTTTAAAAAAGGTGAAGATAAACACAACAGAATGAGATATCACGTTTATAACAAAGTGAAGATTAACACAATAGACTTCCGACTCAGATATCACTTTTATATTTAAGGTGAAGATAATCACAACAAACTGAGATATCACGAGAGATAAAAAGTTTGAAGATAACTACAACAGACTGATATATCACATTTATAACAAGGTGAAAAGAGACATAACAGTCTGAGGTATCATATTTATAACAAAGTGAAGATAGCTACAAAAAATAGACTTATGACATGTATAACTAGGTGAAGATAAACACAACAGGCTGAGTTATCACGTTTATAACAGGATAAACACACCATACAGAGATATCAAATGTATAATTAGATGAAGATTGACACAAAAGATTTAAATATTACATTTATAGCAACGTGAAGATAGACACAACAGACTGAGTTATCACGTTTATAACAAGATAAACACACCATACAGAGATATCAAATGTATAATTAGATGGAGATAGACACCAAAGATTGAAATATTACACAGACACAACAGACTGAGATATCGCGAGATATAACAAGATGAAGATAGACACAACAGAATGAGATATCGTGTGATACAACAAGATGAAGATAGACACAACAGAATGAGATATCGCGTGATATAACAAGATGAAGATAGACACAACAGGATGAGATATCGCGTGATATAACAAGATGAAGATAGACACAACAGACTGAGATATCGCGTGATATAACAAGATGAAGATAGACACAACAGGATGAGATATCGCGTGATATAACAAGATGAAGACAGACACAACAGACTGAAATATCGCGTGATATAACAAGATGAAGACAGACACAACAGACTGAGTTATCACGTTTATAACAAGATGAAGATAGACACAACAGACTGAGATATCACGGGATATAACAAGGTGAAGATAGACACAACAGACTGAGATATTACGTGATATAATAAAGTGAAGATGGACACAAGAGACTGAGAAATCACGTGATACAACAAGGTAAGGATAGACACAACAAACTGGAATATTATATCTATAACAAAGTGAAGATAGACACAACAAACTGAGATAATCACATTTATAGCAAGGTGATCTTGAACACAACAGACTGAGATATCACGTGATATAACAAGCTGAAGCTAGACACAACAGACTGAGATATCGCGTGATATAGCAATGTGAAGATAAACACGGTAGACTGAGATATCACGTTTATATCAAAGTGAAGATAATCACAACAGACTGCGATATCAGGCGAAATAAAAAGTTTGAAGATAGCTACAACAGATTGAGATATCACATTTATAATATGGCGAAGATAGACACAAAAGATTGAGATATCACATTTATAACAAAGTGACGATCAACACAACAGACTGAGATATAACGTTTATACCAAGGTAAAGATAGGCGAAATAGTTTGAGATATCACATTTATAATAAAGTGAAAATAGACTCAACAAATTGAGATATCACGTTTTTAACATGGTGAAGATAGACAACAGAATGAGATATCAAGGTGAAGATAAGAAGCAACAGATTTAGATATCACGTTTATAACACGGTGAAGAGAGACACAACAGACTAATATATCACGTTTATAAAAAGGTGAAGATAGACATAACAGACTGAGATATCACATGATATAACAAGTTGAAGATAGAAACAACAGTGTGAGATATTACATGATATAGCAAGGTGAAGATAGACACAACGGACTGAGATATCACGCGATATAACAATGTAAAGGTAGACACAACAGACTGGGGTGTTAGCTCTTCATTTCCACTACCTTCGGCACACGAAAGTGTGATGTGGTCAGTATCACACCCTGCCGGCGTTTACCTTCCCAGATTTACCTGGTACCTATTATTTTTAGAGACTGTGTAAACACCCGGTGATCTTTTTGTTGTGTACCGGAAAAAAAATCCCCACTGGTGGAATTTGAACCTGCTACCTCTTTATGCCTTTCGTTAGTAGACTGAGCGCCTAACCAATCAGAGTAGTAAATGAATGTACAATAACTTCTTCTTTGAGTTATGTAACAAGAACATGTGCGTCCTGATCTGACCTACGAGTATTTACTTAAGAGAACTCTAGCAGAGGATAAACACGGTAAAACTGGTTGGTTAAAAACCAACACGTGGATAATATTTACAATTGTGATACCTTTTTGTTATCTCAGAAAATGAATTTGAAGCGAATCAATAGAATCTCAGTCAGTCACTTGCATGTCCCTTGCGGAACTTTGCCTCTCCAAAAGCTCTCCTGTAGGCCTCTCGGTTTTAAGCAAGATGGCCTGCTGGTGATGCATCCATTTGCAGATTATCCATGATGTCCTTCAGCCATCTTCGCCTTGGTCTTCCTCTCTTTATTTTTTTCCAATTATGTACCCTTCCAAGACTGTCTTCTCTGAATTATCATGACGTTTAATGTGTACAAAATATTTAAGTTTTCTCTCTTTAACCCTCTTTACTAGCCAACCTTCTTCAGTATTAAGTTCTTGTAGTAAGGACATATTTGTTCTTTTTGTGTCCATGATATTTGAAGAACTCTTCTGTAGCATTTACATTCAACGGCATTTATGTGTTTCTCAGATGTTTTGTTAAGTGTCCAGGTCTCACAGGCATATGTTGCGATGGGAAAGTTGCATGCCCTCTGGAATCTAAAAGGTTAAATTGTTCACTTGTCACATTCATCACGAACTTTGTCATTTTCTTTTCTAATGTTTGAAAGGTGTAGGATGTGTGAAGAAATGTGACCTTTTTTTTTTATTCGACGAGTCCATGAATCTTAGAAATGTAAAAATAAATTTGCTGAATAAAAAGTTCTGAATATAAGAGTTGTCATTTTTATGTTAATTGCTAGTATGATGAGAATGGTGGCCTCGATCATCATCATCATCATCATCATCATGTGCCGTGCCCACTTGCGTCGGCTATTATGTTTCTCCATAGTACCTGATCCTTCATGCAGGCCATTAGCTCATTTGGTGATCTCCTCTCACACCATCTCGTCAGACTGTCCAGTATCATTTCTCTCGACCTTCCCCTGGCTCTTCTTCCATCTACTTTTCCTGTTGTTACAGTATTTTCAATGCCCCCTCTTCTCACTGAATGACCTACGAAAGTACATTGTCTCTCTCTTATTTTTGACAATATTTTTGTCTCTCTCGATCGTCTCCTACATTCTTCATTAAGTAACCTTTCTTGTCATGGAATTCGCGACTGCTTCCAGTGATCTTTATGTGAATAATGATGTCGATAATGATTATGATTAATTTTATCTTTTAACCTAATCACTTATGATTACGGACACTCGCCATCATGTGTCCCGTAATTCTTTCAGAAAACTTTTAGGAAATATTTTCATTGTAAGTATTTTTTCCCCTTTCCTTGTGTCCCATGTTCTAAATCCTGTAACTTTTCTCTGCCACAGACGTGGGGTTTTACTGGTTTGGCGTCCTAACAAAGAGGGTCTTTGCCAGAAAAGTGCCGCCTTTTTGTCTGTTTGTTGTTTCCTTATTTTTCGTCGTCCTTGATAAAGGCATAATACCGAAACACTGGTTTGTTGTTACATTTCCACATCTTGTTTGCTTCTTTTCTCATTCCTTCTCCCTTTATTTCTTTCTATATTTCTTTTCGAGTAAATCTGCTCTATTTATGTATCTCTACAGCCACGAAATAAAGGCAAAAGTTCAAATCCCCGTTTATATGCCATTAAGGCATACTGGGATACAGTTTTAGGCCTCTATTTCTAATTTGGGGATGCAATGTTAGGCCCTTAGTTCTAAACTGGGGATGCAATGTTAGGCCCTTAGTTCTAAACTGGGGACGCAGTGTTAGGCCCGTATTTTTAAATTGGGGATATAGTGTTAGGCCCGTATTTTTAAATTGGGGATGCAGTGTTAGGCCTGTATTTCTAAATTGGGGATGTAGTGTTAGGCCCGTATTTTTAAATTGGGGATGTAGTGTTAGGCCCGTATTTCTAAATTGGGGATGTAGTGTTAGGCCCGTATTTCTAAATTGGGGATGTAGTGTTAGGCCTGTATTTCTAAATTGGGGATGCAGTGTTAGGCCCGTATTTCTAAATTGGGGATGCAGTGTTAGGCCCGTATTTCTAAACTGGGGATGCAATGTTAGGCCCGTATTTCTAAAGTGTGATGTGGTTAGTACCACGACAGGGCCGCATTTACCTTCGCAGATTTCTCTGGTGCCCATTTTTTTTAAAAAGAGGCTGGGCAAACTCCGGGAGCCTGTTGATGAGGTGGTAAATCACGAACTAAATTTATGGTAAAGCTTTCGCGTCAGAATTCTGTAAAACATCTCAGATTTTACATTTGAGTAAGGAAGTCTTGTCAAACATGACTAACAAAATGTATGGAGACAGGGATTTAAGAGTGACTGACGAAAATGATTTGATTTTCTTTTTTTGATTGATTGATTGACTTTCTTTTTTGGGTCAACATTGGCGCATAGGGCGGAAATCATATCTTTCCGTGTCTGACAACTCGCCGCAGCCCGCTGTAGATCTTGGATGGACTTGAATCCCACAGTTGTACTCTCTCTAGTGATGGTTCTACGTAGTCTCCTTTGGCCTGCCCTGCTTCCTTTGGCCCTTCGCTGACCATGATTTGATAAACTGTCGAATTTGCCTTTATGTCCTCTATCATTCTAAAACAAACATACAAGCCAAAACATGTTGACCTGGGTTGAAATGGGTTGTCGGCTTTCCGTAGTATTTCCAGAAATACCCAATATGTCTTCTCATCTTCTGGTGACTTAATCTCTCAGGTGAGTGCTGACAAGTTTTCAGCGTTGATCAGGGCTGAATGTAGTACCACGCACAGAACCAGCCACAGCTCAACAGATCAGATCAGATCAGTGCCACGTCGATAGGCGTAGGCGGTTATCTCTCTCCATCTCGCTCGGTCTTCCGTGTCTCGAATCAATTCAGTTGTTGCTTTCACGCCAAACCATATGGTCAGGTCATCCAGGTATTTCTGTCCTCTTTGCCCTCTCTGTCTTTTGTCATTTGTCTTTCCAGTCATGGCCAAGTTTATTCACATCTTCATGTCTGCTGATGTGTCCGAGAAACTTTGATTGTCTTTTTCTTATGTACGGCGATAGTTTGAGATATTCCTTTGCCTGCTGTAATATTTCTTCATTTGTCTTTCTGGCTGTCCGTGGTACGCGAAGCATCCTTCTCAAGAACTACATTTCATTTGCCTTTAATCTTTGTTCTGATTGTTGCTTCATGGCCCATACTTCACTTGTATAAAGTAGAATAGGTTCTGTATAGCATCTTAAAACTGTCTTTCTTATTGCCAATCGCAGTTTTTGATTTGATCGAAATCTCGCAACTTTGTAGAGCTTGAAAATATTCAAGAAGTGCCATCGTTTTCATATGCACGCATACAATCAACTGGATATTTTACTGTATAAAGGACAGACTCTATTCAGTGAGAGATCTATTTCTAAAATCGACCTAACAAACTCGACATTGCAGGTCAATTTCATGAAGTTTGTTTGATATTTAACAAATGAAATATTTATCTTTAGTTTTTTTTTTTCAAATTAAACTGTATTGCCAAATTCGATACACGGGTTACAAACATGAAAATATCTTTACGTCTTACATCCTTTTCCCCCTGCCGTTAAACGTCACATAGGGTTCACATGGTAGTTCGCCAGGTTTTCCTGTTTTCGGCGAGTCTTTCAACCTCATCAAGGGATTTTATCCCTACTTAACTGGCCTCTTTATAGTTTCGGCCTCTTTTTCTTCAGCCTGTTGTGTTCCACTTGTCAGCTTGTTTTGAGATTCTCTGATTGTTTCTTCTCATCACGTGACCGATATATGTGCATCTTTTTTTTCTGATCACCTATGAGACTGGTTGTTGTTCACTCATCTGTTTTATCTCTGTGTTGCTCTTGAATTCGGTCTACTTTATACCGAGTGTTTTCCTGAGGCACTTGTTTTCAAAAGAGTCTAGTTTATTGTCTGTTTCTTTAGTTGTTTTCCAGTTTTCGCAGGCATAAATGAGGGTGGATATTACATTTGGACTGAATAATCTTAGCTTGGTTTTTGTGCTTATAACTTTTGAGCGCCACATGTTCTCATGTGAAAATATACATAACAACTTTTATCAACAACTTCAAGATGATCTGATATGAGTTTTACAATGCCATGACGGAAGTTTTGGTGAAAACAAGTTCTAAAGTATATTGCGTGTACTCAGACAATAGACTGCTGGCAAGGACAAGGCTGTGGCCAGAGGGTTGTAGCCCCAGGCAGTAGCCGCTGTTAAAGTGTCGCGTGGACGTGGTTGTTGGCACGCTGGGAAGGTGTGCTTTGTTGAAAGTGATAAGATTAGGATTACAAAAGAGGACAGTAAATATTGATTCAAGTGATAGATTATCTTGGAAGGGTGTTTACTCAGGTTTGAGACCATCAAGAAGTGCAGAGAAACACGAATGCCACATTACTTTGTGACTGCATTGTTATGTCCGGGTAATCAGATCGACAGATTCACTTTCACATTTACTGGATAAAGAGGACTGGGCCATACGTTCCCACTAATGAAGCCAGGTCCAACATATCTGGCCATGCATCGCATATCTTGCAATGGTGGCATTTCTGCATTACTAACTTGTTATATGCATCAATTTTTACTTAAAGATCTACAAAAACATTTCTTCTGTAAAATTTTTATTTTCAAACATTGTCATGTTTCTACGCAACAAACAAGATATTTAAAATCTGTCAAAATAATGATAGATTTTATATGTTTGACCGGACATGTTCGAGGGGTAATATTCAACATAATGCCTCTATACATATCTGCTTTTGTTCTTGTTGCTATTCCTTAAGCGAGAAATTTTAAGGCAAAACTCAGTCAGTCTGTCAGTCATTTGCATGTCCCTTGCGAAACTTTCCGTCCCTAACAGCTCTCCTTTAGGCCTCTCGGTTGTAAGCAAGATGGCCTGCTGCAGATGCATCCATTTGCAGATTATCAACGGTGTCTTGCAGCCAACTCCGCCTTGAGGTACAAGTCACAATTTTGATATCAAAGAAAATATGATCTTCTGTTTCCTGTACGTTTTTGTATTCAACAAAGTTTACATACGACAGGTCTGTTGGATCTGCGGACTAATCATAAGTTAGTTACAACTTAAGCGGTTAGTTATATGTAGGTGTCATGTTGAACGGTAATCTGTATGTTATATCTTCAGCATTCGGTGTAGTTTCTATCTTTTGTTGGTTGTGAAATGTTCGTGTGTAGTCAGTGTTGCAGTATTTGTATCCTCTCTTTCTTCTGTCCTGTAATGGTGGCGCCTGTTTCCTGGCCAGATATTTGTAGATGCATGATGTTTCCTCGTGTATTAACTGTTCCCGCTCTTTGTATACATTGTCTGTAGAAGAGCGGTATAGTGCCAAAGTGATGGGGATGTGCGTTGTTTAGTTTGTTAAGTTTGGTTAGTCTCAGCCCAATGTAGCAGTGGGCTAGTGTGTGTTTGTGTGGCTGTTGAATGATTTGTCCCACATAGTGCCTGGATCTTTGTTTTTATGTCTTCTAAGGAGATGCCTCCTCTCGTATTGTCTTGCATCGATGTTTCCTGTTGGATGTTGTGTATGGTGTGCTGGAAAATAAAGTCCATAATCAGTGAATGTATTTCTTTGAAACCTGAGGCAGGTGGAAGATGTCTGCTGTGTATATCAGTTGTAGGATGACGCAGGTGTTGACTCTACGTAGGGGGAAGATATTTGTTGTGTATATCAGTTGTAGGATGACGCAGATGTTGACTATACGTAAGGGGGAGATGTTTGTTGTGTATATCAGTTGTAGGATGACGCAGGTGTTGGCTGTATGTAGGGGAGAGATGTTTGTTGTGTATATCAGTTGTAGGATGACTGTAGGTAGGGGGGAGATGTTTGTTGTGTATATCAGTTGTAGGATGACTGTAGGTAGGGGGGAGATGTTTGTTGTGTATATCAGTTGTAGGATGACTGTAGGTAGGGGGAAGATGTTTGTTGTGTATATCAGTTGTAGGATGACTGTAGGTAGGGGGAAGATGTTTGTTGTGTATATCAGTTGTAGGATGACTGTAGGTAGGGGGGAGGGAGATGTTTGTTGTGTATATCAGTTGAAGGATGACTGTAGGTAGGGGGAAGATGTTTATTGTGTATATCAGTTGTAGGATGACGCAGGTGTTGACTGTAGGTAGGGGAAAGATGTTTATTGTGTATATCAGTTGTAGGATGACTGTAGGTAGGGGGGAGATGTTTGTTGTGTATATCAGTTGTAGGATGACGCAGGTGTTGGCTGTACGTAGGGGGCAGATGTTTGTTGTGTATATCAGTTGTAACATGACTGTAGGTAGGGGGAAGATGTTTGTTGTGTATATCACTTGTAGGATGACTGTAGGTAGGGGGAAGATGTTTGTTGTGTATATCAGTTGTAGGATGACGCAGATGTTGACTGTAGATAGGGGGAAGATGTTTGTTGTGTATATCAGTTGTAGGATGACGCAGGTGTTGACTGTAGATAGAAGGAAGATGTTTGTTGTGTATATCAGTTGTAGGATGACTGTAGATAGAGGGAATGTTTGTTGTGTATATCAGTTGTAGGATGACTGTAGATAGAGGGAAGATGTTTGTTGTGTATATCAGTTGTAGGATGACTGTAGGTAGGGAGAAGATGTTTATTGTGTATATCAGTTGTAGGATGACGCAGATGTTGACTGTAGATAGGGGGAAGATGTTTGTTGTGTATATCAATTGTAGGATGACGCAGATGTTGACTGTAGATAGGGGGAAGATGTTTGTTGTGTATATCAGTTGTAGGATGACTGTAAATAGAGGGAAGATGTTTGTTGTGTATATCAGTTGTAGGATGACGCAGATGTTGACTGTAGATAGGGGGAAGATGTTTGTTGTGTATATCAGTTGTAGGATGACGCAGGTGTTGGCTGTACGTAGGGGGGAGATGTTTGTTGTGTATATCAGTTGTAGGATGACTGTAGGTAGGGGGAGATGTTTGTTGTGTATATCAGTTGTAGGATGACTGTAGGTAGGGGGAGATGTTTGTTGTGTATATCAGTTGTAGGATGACTGTAGGTAGGGGGAAGATGTTTGTTGTATATCAGTTGTAGGATGACGCAGGTGTTGACTGTAGATAGGGGGAAGATGTTTGTTGTGTATATCAGTTGTAGGATGACGCAGGTGTTGACTGTAGATAGAGGGAAGATGTTTGTTGTGTATATCAGTTGTAGGATGACTGTAGATAGAGGGAAGATGTTTGTTGTGTATATCAGTTGTAGGATGACTGTAGATAGAGGGAAGATGTTTGTTGTGTATATCAGTTGTAGGATGACTGTAGGTAGGGGGAAGATGTTTATTGTGTATATCAGTTGTAGGATGACGCAGATGTTGACTGTAGATAGGGGGAAGATGTTTGTTGTGTACATCAGTTGTAGGATGACGCAGATGTTGACTGTAGATAGGGGGAAGATGTTTGTTGTGTATATCAGTTGTAGCATGACTGTAGGTAGAGGGAAGATGTTTGTTGTGTATATCAGTTGTAGGATGACGCAGATGTTGACTGTAGATAGGGGGAAGATGTTTGTTGTGTATATCAGTTGTAGGATGACGCAGGTGTTGACTGTACGTAGGGGGAGATGTTTGTTGTGTATATCAGTTGTAGGATGACTGTAGGTAGGGGGGAGATGTTTGTTGTGTATATCAGTTGTAGGATGACTGTAGGTAGGGGGGAGATGTTTGTTGTGTATATCAGTTGTAGGATGACTGTAGGTAGGGGGAAGATGTTTGTTGTGTATATCAGTTGTAGGATGACTGTAGGTAGGGGGGAGATGTTTGTTGTGTATATCAGTTGTAGGATGACTGTAGGTAGGGGGGGAGGGAGATGTTTGTTGTGTATATCAGTTGAAGGATGACTGTAGGTAGGGGGGAGATGTTTGTTGTGTATATCAGTTGTAGGATGACGCAGGTGTTGACTGTAGATAGGGGAAAAATGTTTGTTGTGTATATCAGTTGTAGGATGACTGTAGGTAGGGGGGAGATGTTTGTTGTGTATATCAGTTGTAGGATGACGCAGGTGTTGGCTGTACGTAGGGGGGAGATGTTTGTTGTGTATATCAGTTGTAACATGACTGTAGGTAGGGGGAAGATGTTTGTTGTGTATATCACTTGTAGGATGACTGTAGGTAGGGGGAAGATGTTTGTTGTGTATATCAGTTGTAGGATGACGCAGATGTTGACTGTAGATAGGGGGAAGATGTTTGTTGTGTATATCAGTTGTAGGATGACGCAGGTGTTGACTGTAGATAGAGGGAAGATGTTTGTTGTGTATATCAGTTGTAGGATGACTGTAGATAGAGGGAAGATGTTTGTTGTGTATATCAGTTGTAGGATGACTGTAGATAGAGGGAAGATGTTTGTTGTGTATATCAGTTGTAGGATGACTGTAGGTAGGGAGAAGATGTTTATTGTGTATATCAGTTGTAGGATGACGCAGATGTTGACTGTAGATAGGGGGAAGATGTTTGTTGTGTATATCAATTGTAGGATGACGCAGATGTTGACTGTAGATAGGGGGAAGATGTTTGTTGTGTATATCAGTTGTAGGATGACTGTAAATAGAGGGAAGATGTTTGTTGTGTATATCAGTTGTAGGATGACGCAGGTGTTGACTGTAGATAGGGGGGAAGATGTTTGTTGTGTATATCAGTTGTAGGATGACGCAGGTGTTGGCTGTACGTAGGGGGCAGATGTTTGTTGTGTATATCAGTTGTAGGATGACTGTAGGTAGGGGGAAGATGTTTGTTGTGTATATCAGTTGTAGGATGACTGTAGGAAGGGGGAAGATGTTTGTTGTGTATATCAGTTTAGGATGACGCAGATGTTGACTGTAGATAGAGGGAAGATGTTTGTTGTGTATATCAGTTGTAGGATGACGCAGGTGTTGACTGTAGATAGAGGGAAGATGTTTGTTGTGTATATCAGTTGTAGGATGACTGTAGATAGAGGGAAGATGTTTGTTGTGTATATCAGTTGTAGGATGACTGTAGATAGAGGGAAGATGTTTGTTGTGTATATCAGTTGTAGGATGACTGTAGGTAGGGGGAAGACGTTTATTGTGTATATCAGTTGTAGGATGACGCAGATGTTGACTGTAGATAGGGGGAAGATGTTTGTTGTGTATATCAATTGTAGGATGACGCAGATGTTGACTGTAGATAGGGGGAAGATGTTTGTTGTGTATATCAGTTGTAGGATGACTGTAAATAGAGGGAAGATGTTTGTTGTGTATATCAGTTGTAGGATGACGCAGATGTTGACTGTAGATAGGGGGAAGATGTTTGTTGTGTATATCAGTTGTAGGATGACGCAGGTGTTGGCTGTACGTAGGGGGAGATGTTTGTTGTGTATATCAGTTGTAGGATGACTGTAGGTAGGGGGAAGATGTTTGTTGTGTATATCAGTTGTAGGATGACTGTAGGAAGGGGGAAGATGTTTGTTGTGTATATCAGTTATATGATGACGCAGATGTTGACTGTAGATAGAGGGAAGATGTTTGTTGTGTATATCAGTTGTAGGATGACGCAAATGTTGACTGTAGATAGGGGGAAGATGTTTGCTGTGTACATCAGTTGTGGGACGAAGAAACTGTGACACGTATGCCGAATATGGTGCTGGTTTTATATATTGATATCTTTCAAGCTGGTTAGTTTTTTGTATTTTATTTTCCCAATTATATTTCACCATCTTGATATGATGTTATTTCACGGTGTGACTGTAAAGTATGTTTCTAATGGTGGACAATAGGCAGGTCTGCACAAAAATCATTGGAAGCTGTAGAAATGTGCTTTATTAGAAGAATGTTGAGTATTCCCTGGACAGCAAAAATAACTAAAGGAGAATGTATGAGAAGAGCTGGAGAGACAAAAAATCTTGTAACAAAAAATAAGAAAGAGACAATGTACTTCCATAAGACATGCAATGAGAAGAGGGGACATTGAAAGTATTGTAACAACAGGAAAAACAGATGGATGAAGAACCAGGGGAAGACCGAGAGAAATGATACTGGACAGTCTGACGGGATGGTGTGAGAGGAGATCACCAACTGAACTGATGGCCTGCATGAAGGATCGGGTACTCTGGAGAAGCATAATAGCCAACGCCAGTCGGCACGGCACTTGATGATGATGTTTCTTACAGAGGACATATTTGATGGGAAAAAGACTGCGCCATCGACGTAACCGAGCAACCTTTTCTCTACAACACCAGGAACACGGGCTTCCTTTGACTAGTATCTCCTGCCTGGTTCTTCTCCAAGAGTGGTTCTAGAGTTAGCACATCTAGCAAGGGTGGCTCTAGAGTTAGCCCATCCAGCAAGAGTGGTTCTAGAGTTAGCACATCTAGCAAGGGTGGCTCTAGAGTTAGCCCATCCAGCAAGAGTGGTTCTAGAGTTAGCCCATCCAGCAAGAGTGGTTCTAGAGTTAGCACATCTAGCAAGGGTGGCTCTAGAGTTAGCACATCCAGCAAGGGTGGCTCTAGAGTTAGCCCATCCAGCAAGAGTGGTTCTAGAGTTAGCACATCCAGCAAGAGTGGTTCTAGAGTTAGCACATCTAGCAAGAGTGGCTCTAGAGTTAGCCCATCCAGCAAGAGTGGTTCTAGAGTTAGCCCATCCAGCAAGAGTGGTTCTAGAGTTAGCACATCTAGCAAGGGTGGCTCTAGAGTTAGCACATCCAGCAAGGGTGGCTCTAGAGTTAGCCCATCCAGCAAGAGTGGTTCTAGAGTTAGCACATCCAGCAAGGGGAGAGAGTGGGCGAACCATGACCTGTTGATTTTGTTAGAGTTATTGAATCAGTTAAGTGAAATTATTGTTAGGAGCCGCTATTATACATGTCAGCGCGGTCAGTTTGATAGGATACTCGACATAGATCGTTCAACGTCACACTTTTTCATCATCATCTGGTTGCTCGTATTAAACATTTGTTCTTGTTCTGACCCAGTCTTGACTACTTAAAAATTAAATGTTTGTCCGTCGCCGAAAAGAGACACTGCCAGGGCTGCTCAAGAACCAATGTTCCCTCTAAGCTGCGCGCATGCGCGGCCGCGCACAGAAAAAAAATCATACCGCGCACAAAATTTTTGGAAAAAAAATGAAACGACTAGTTTTAATTTCCAGTTTCCAGATGTTATTCCGAGCTATAATTGTTATCAAGAAAACACAAAGATGGTACATGCTTTTCCTTTACTGTTTCTTCCTTGTTGAGATATGACTTTCGGATCGGATGTTTCAACTGGTCTTTTATCTCGTAGTTTCGGTAGTACTGTAGCAGAATCACTGAAACAAAGAAATCATCATTGCAATTAACTAAATTCCAGTAACTGAGAAGTACTGCAGCTTTATCCAGTTATTAAATGTACAGGCCGTTACGATGGATATATATTTTACTACGCAAATTTGCACACACAATGTCTTTCTGCACATGAGCTGAACATTTTCCATACAGACCGCAAACCTTTGGAGGGAACTTTGCTCTGAACTGTGTAATGTTTCAGGATCTTGTGTGTCTGTTCCATTTAGCCAGCATAGATAATCTGGCATACACAGGACCAGCCACAATTCCAAAGAGCTGAGAAACACTAAAGAAGTACCCCCGGTCTCATTTTATAAAATATATAATCAGTTAGACATTTTATAAGGGGCCAGATTATAGGAAACATTTTACTTCACAGAATGAATCTTTTTGTAAGATCTGTGTCCTTAAATGCGGGCAATCCATTAAACTTCGAGCTGGATTATGTCCGTCGGGCATTCCCTGGACTCACTTAACTTTGGAGGGTTTAACCCCTGTCCTTGATTTCCCGGGACACAAGACTATCTCACCTGGAAGGAGAGCATGTACCAAACCTGCACAAATTTATCCATTACTTTACAGCTCCATAATCTGGCCGTGCAGTTGGAAAGTCGCTTTCTTATCCACTAAACAGTGGTTAGAAACACGTCAAGATTTGGGTCTTTTTTTTTTCTTTGTTTCTTTTGTTTTCTTATGAGGGACAGAAATGAAAATCTGGTCTCCCACTTTCTCCTTCCACTTCCTAAACAGCCTCACAGTGGATGTTGCTAAAACCAGCGTTGTAAAAACTATTTAAAATAATGTCATTATATCACTCTGCATTCCCCACCATGTTATTAACATAAAATAGCTACTTATAAAATTACCAATTCAGTGTGAAGAAATCATACAGTAAATGTATATCCCTATTTTCTACCACTGTCATGACCAAAGCCTGTCTCTTTTGTGTCCCAGGTGGCAACAAACAAAACAAAACAGGTGGAACAAAGCTGTCCCTATGACCTACCAGATTATCTTCCAGCGATCTAAACTTCAGAGGAAGATAACTCACGTTCTCACAGTTGTCCTTCTTGATCCACTTTCACTCTCTGGTCCTTTCAATGGACATCACTACTTTGGTCGCCCAATTGGTCCACCAGGTGCTGCACGCAACAAAGAAGTTTGTTTAAACAAACGGGTGATTTTGCATTTGAATCTGCGTTTGATTGTGCAAGTACCAGCGACCTTGGCAATGACATTAAATAGCTCTAGAGGGGTACAAGTATACCATCTTGTTAGGATATTTTCGCGCGACCAATCGCAGTCATCGGTATAAAACTGTAGGCGGGTGGTTATTTTAAGCACGAGCAGAAGAATCAAAATTTTGAAAGTGTGAAGCTCCGAAGTGTGTCCAAGTCTTGGAAGTGATATCTTAACAAGGATAAGAAGATGGAATGTGAAGGTACGTTCAGTTTACGATCTTATCTTGATATTCTTGCAACATGTCAATCATTCATACATGGTTTATTTCATTAGAAGCAGGAAATGCAACGACGCGAAAATTTGAGGCTACCATGTCTTCTTCTAGCTAGCAATTAAAGCATCAATGTAATCTTATATATATATATATATATATATATATATATATATATATATATATATATATATATATATATCTTATATCCTTCCCGTGCCGTTAAACGTCACATAGGGCTCGCAAAGTAGTTCGCCAATTTTTCCTGTCTTCGGCGAGTCATATATATATATATAAGAAACAACGAGGCTTTCGTATACTGAAGTAAGAGAACAGTTTTGTAGAAAGAAATATCACAACAGAATTTAAAATCTCACGTCTCATTAAAATGCTTTGTCTATGATCTTCTCTAGATCTAATCCTACAAAATTGTGTTCTCTTTTCTTTAATGTAATCAACGAAAGATCTATGTCTAAAATCGACTTAACGAACTCGGCATTGCAGTTTTCATTCATGAAGTTCGTTTAACGTTTTACAGAATAAGAAAATCATCTCTAGTTTATTTTTAGGTTTTTAAACATGCCAAAATTTTGACAATAAAATACTGTATATTCACGCCATGTGTATTTTATGTTTTGAAAAGAACAAAACATGTCGATCTACTGGCAGTGATATAATGTACATTTAAAGTAAAAAGTAAAGATAGTCCCATAGCATTTCAAATGCCGTAGGGGGTGAAGCGTTAGAGACCTCATTATGCTGGGTCATCAGCGTGTGAGGTAGGGTGACCAGTTCCTTTCCTCGCTGCCTTTTACTTCCCAAATTTTCTCTGGTACCCATTTTACGAGGCTGGGTCGACCTCAGGGCCGTATTGGTCGGAAAAAAAATCCCGCTCAGCTGGGGATTCGAACCCTCGACCATTTGGTTGCTAGACGAGTGCTCTAACCACTACGCTAGCCGGCCCATCATGTACATTTACCCCCTACGAAATTCGTATAACGTCCATTTCACTTTCCGACGCGGCCACCAAACTCCACCGGTAAGCGAGGAATATCTGTAAATGTTTCAGCATTTGCCAAATAAATCACCCTAATTGAAATTCTAAAGCAGGTGCAGAAATTCAAATAGCTTGGAGCAGTAATAACTTCAGATGGGAAATGCAGAACAGAAATTAGGAACAGAATAGGCAAAGCAAAGACTGCATTTCAGAGAATGAGAAACTTATTAGCCAACACATCTTTATCAATGAATATTAGAAAACGAGTCCTAAAATGCTATATTGAACCTATCTTGTTATATGGAAGTGAATCATGGACAATAGGCAAGTCTGCACAAACATCATTGGAAGCAGCAGAAATGTGGTTTATTAGAAGAATGTTGCGAATCCCCTGGACAGCAAAAATAACTAATGAAGAATGTATGAGAAGAGCTGGAGAGACAAAAAATCTTGTCAAAAAGATAAGAGAGAGACAATGTACTTTCATAGGACATGCAATGAGAAGAGGGGGCATTGAAAATATTGTAACAACAGGAAAAATAGAAGGAAGAAGATCAAGAGGAAGACCAAGAGAAATGATACTGGACAGTCTGACGGGATGGTGTGAGAGGAGGTCATCAACTGAGCTGATGGCCTGCATGAAGGATCGTGTACTCTGGAGAAGCATAATAGCCAACGCCAGTCAGCACGGCACCTGATGATGATGATGAATTGAAATTCGTGTACTTTCTGTACAACTGTGCTGTAAAGATCCGCTGATCATGCTTTCCCTGTAGTAACAGAGAACATATCTTATTTGTCAGTAGTAAATATCTGTTCCCAATATGGCCCACGCCCATGTGGTTACCAGGGTCCCAGATCTGAGTAGAAAAGAATAGGACCACTGCCACCTCCCGCATATGTCGTATGAGGCGACTAAAAAGGTTAGGGGATAGGCTAACGACCTGTTCCCTGTTTATTAAAAAAAAAACTGGAACGTTTCAGAAACACGGCGAGGAAAACCAGGAAACTTTGTCTTGGAAAAGGAAGGAACTCTGATAACAGAGAGAGGAAAACCAGGAAACTTTGTCTTGGGAAAGGAAGGAACTCTGATAACAGAGAGAGGAAAACCAGGAAACTTTGTCTTGGGAAAGGAAGGGACTCTGATAACAGAGAGAGGAAAACCAGGAAACTTTGTCTTGGGAAAGGAAGGGACTCTGATAACAGAGAGAGGAAAACCAGGAAACTTTGTCTTGGGAAAGGAAGGGACTCTGATAACAGAGAGAGGAAAACTAGGAAACTTTGTCTTGGAAAAGGAAGGGACTCTGATAACAGAGAGAGGAAAACCAGGAAACTTTGTCTTGGGAAAGGAAGGAACTCTGATAACAGAGAGAGGAAAACCAGGAAACTTTGTCTTGGAAAAGGAAGGAACTCTGATAACAGAGAGAGGAAAACTAGGAAACTTTGTCTTGGGAAAGGAAGGGACTCTGATAACAGAGAGAGGAAAACCAGGAAACTTTGTCTTGGGAAAGGAAGGGACTCTGATAACAGAACCCATGACGTTGTGCGGTCAAACCCGAAAAGAAGCCGCAGAACCGGCATCCCAACTGAGTACCAGGACACCTTTTACCGTTGAATGTTGGAATGTTAGAACAATGTATGAAAGTGGAAAGGCTGCCATGATAGCGAGAGAAATGAATAGATATAATATAAAGATACTGGGGCTGAGCGAAACACACTGGACAGGAACAGCTAAGCTTAGACTAGCAACAGGGGAGATACACTCTGAGGAAACCCGACACTAGCATAGCAAGACAGGCACTGACGTGTAATCCTCAAGGAAATAGAAAACGAGGAAGACCTAGACTTATTTGGAGAAGAGAAATTATGACAGTGCTCAGAGACGAGGGATACACATGGAAGGAAGCAGAGAATAATTCCAAGAGCAGGACTTTGTCAGTGGCCTATGCTCTCAAGGGAGTGAAAGATGATGATGATGATGATGATGATGATAGCCCAGTCTTAGACAAGATTTCTTTCTGGATATAAACGTGGATCAGATAGTAGATGATGGGACTATTTATTTATAGCTTTTGAATAAAAGTGACTGCTGCTCTTTCTTTTCTGTGCCAATTCTTCAGTCATTTCACATATTTTCTCTTACTCTCTCTCTCTCTATATATATATATATATATATATATATACTTGTATATATTTGTGTGTGTGTTTTCATGTATTTTTCATGTCTTTTTTCCAGTTATCGTCGGGTTTGCTAGCTTCTGTCAGACAACATAAAACATACACGTTTATTGATACACATAACATATTCATATGAATGATAAAATGTAGGCAAACCACATGAATTTAAAATTTTCATTTTTTACAGAATGAATCACAGTAAGTGAAATTCACGTGTATTCTGTGCAGTGATGTTGTAAAGATCCTTCGTTTACACATTCCTAATGTGACTACAGCACTTCCACTTCTTCCTCTACTTCTTCTTCTCCTCCTTCTCCTTCTTCTTCTTCCTCCTCCTCCTCATTCTTATTCTCCTTCTCCTTCTCATCCTACTTCTTCTTCTGCTCGTCCTCCTCCTCATCATTATTCTTCTCTTCCTTCTTCTTCTTCTGCTCCTTCTTCTCCTCCTCCTTCTTCTTTTTCTGCTCCTCTTCCTTCTCCTCCTCTTCCTCTTTCTTCTTCTTCTTCTTCTTCTTTTTCTTCTTCTTCTCTTTCTTCTTCTTCTTCTTCTTCTTCTTATTCCTCCTCTATCTTCTTGTTTTTGATTATTATTACTATTATTAGGTGCGTGCCGGATAATGATAGCTGTCATTCTTCTCCATGTTGCACGGTCCTTGGTATTTGCCATCAGTTCAAATGCTTTTCTTCTTCCATGACACTTGGTCAGTCAGTTGAAATATTCTTCTCCGGGTTTTTCTCTTCTCTTTTTTCTGTCAGTTTTTCCAGTCATTACTAAATTCCTCCAACTTCTTTCTTTTCATGACATGTTCAAGATAGGGCTACTGACATGTTCAAGATAGGGTTACTGACATGTTCAAGATAGGGTTACTGACATGTTCAAGATAGGGTTACTGACATGTTCAAGATAGGGCTACTGACATGTTCAAGATAGGGCTACTGACATTTTCAAGATAGGGCTACTGACATGTTCAAGATAGGGTTATTGACATGTTCAAGATAGGGTTACTGACATGTTCAAGATAGGGTTACTGACATGTTCAAGATAGGGCTACTGACATGTTCAAGATAGGGTTACTGACATGTTCAAGATAGGGCTACTGACATGTTCAAGATAGGGCTACCGTCTTTGTCTTATTATTTTAACTAGTTTTCCTTCTTTTGAAACTTCTTTTAGTTTTTTTTTTCTGTCTGGGTAGGGTATTTGTTGCATCTTTCCTCATAGCCAAATCTCTGTTGCTTCCAATTTCTTTGTCATCTTTGTGTCACTTTCTAGGGAAGTTCCTCAACAAATTACATGTATGTAGTTCTGACACGTATTTTTCTTTTATATGTAGAAGGAAATCCTGTTGAAGAAGTAAACCATTTTGCATATCTCGGCAGCTATATAGACCACAATGGTGACACTAGAAAAGAAGTTAGAATTCGAATTGCCAAAGGAGCATTGACCTTCAAGAATCTTGAGAACATATGGCATTCAAAAGTTATAAGCACAAAAACCACGTTAAGATTACTCAATTCGAATGTAATATCCACCCTCGTTTATGCATATGAAAGCTGGAAAACAACTAAAGAAATAGACAAGAAATAGGCTCTTTCGAAAACAAATGCCTAAGGAAAATCTCTCTCTCTCTCTCTCTCTGAACCTTAAGTGCCCAGGGCACATGGGGCTTCCGCAAGGGTTTTCCACAAATGCCTGTCCTTCGCCTTTTTTTCTGCTCTTGCCCAGGTGAGCCCTCTATTGCTCAACATCCTTTCTGTTGTTCTTCTCCATGTCTCTTTTGGTCTACCCTTACTTCTGCTCCCCTGTGGTGTCCATCTTAGTGCTATTTTTGGTAGTGAGTTGTCAGTCATTCGGAGCACATGTCCCAACCATCACCAGCGGTATAAAATGGAATGAATTCAATAACAAAGCAGAGATAAGACAGATGAGCAAACAACAACCTGTCTCATGGGTGATCAGAAAAAGAAGATGGACATATGTCGGTCATGTGATGAGAAGAAACAATCAGAAAATCCCCAAACAAGCTATCAAATGGAACACAACAGGCCAAAGAAAAAGAGGTCGAGCACGTGAAACTCTAAAGAGGACATTGTTAAGAGAAGCCAATTCAGTGGGCATAACATCCCTTGATGAGATTGAAAAACTCACCGAAGACAGGACATCTTGGCGACCTACCATGCGAGCCCTATGTAACGTTTAACGGCACGGGGAAAAGGATGTAAGATGTAAGTTCTGATACAAATAAAACTAACTTCTCGGTCAAATATCAATCAGTTTAATTCATTCCAGTATCGAACACAAAACATTCAAGAGAGCACACTGCCCTAGTTCCCTCAATCTACACAGGTTCTACTAATCAGCCAAAAGATTATCTACACTGTAGATAATCTTGATTCCCTTCAAAAGTCACTAAGTCAAAATGTGTATGATGCAGGTCTTCCGTGTTAAACTAATACTCCCGACTAAAAGACACACAACTGACTATTCACCGCGACTCGTCTTATCTTAGACTGCCTGTCGCCATCTTTGTTCCAACTAAGACTTATTGCGTCTCGAGGTGGTCAGTCGTGTTTTGCTTAACAACCTTCAGCGCTTGTTATCACTAACCCTCTCGAGAATTCGTTGATCTTGTCTTGTCTTCTCTTGTCTTGTCTTCTCTTGTCTTGTCTTCTCTTGTCTTGTGCTGTCTCCCTGTAACTACGAGCTGGTGTTCTATGCAGCCGAAGCTGTGAAGGTGTTGAGGTACAACATCGTATCGGCGTGGTAGCGGGTTATGGCATCTACTTTTTCAGTCCCGGAGTATAGCTAAAAAGCAGGGGGTGTGCAATGCTTCTTTAACAGACTCCACCACCATAGGGACTATAACGATCACTGCAGGCTAGGCCTGTTTCTAGGGGTACCAACGGAGAGGCGGGACAGTGTCTTGGTCAGCTATGGTTCGCTAACCCTGACGCTAGCATATCAGCTATGGGTCGCCGATTGCCTCATCTGACAGCCTTTTCATCCCCAGAATTAGTTGGCAGTTACCTTACATCACAGGTCTGGCCTCAACCTATCCATCTGACATCAAATGCTCACAGTCGCCTTGACCTTTCTCTTTCTCTCTCTCTTTCCTCTCTATCTATCTCTCTCTCTCCTATGACGTCATACTTCCCATCAGTCGCACGCACTCACCTCCGTTGTTTCCCCTGACAGCCTGTCAATATTTCACAACCATACAGTGATACTGGCTCTATATAGCACGGTAATACTCTTTTCCTCGCTTTTAAGGACATCCTCTTATTTGTTAGTATCTGCTTCATGACATAAAAAGCAGCTGTTTTGCCTTACCTGTTCGTGAATTTATTTCACGTGTGCACTTGCCATCAGTTGTTGTTCTGAGGCGCTGTCTAAATGTATTAAAACCATACAGTGATACTGGCTCTATATAGCACGGTAATACTCTTTTCCTCGCTTTTAAGGACATCCTCTTATTTATTAGTATCTGCTTCATGACATAAAAAGCAGCTGTTTTGCCTTACCTGTTCGTGAATTTATTTCACGTGTGCACTTGCCATCAGTTGTTGTTCTCAGTTGTTGTTCTGAGGCGCTGTCTCAATTTATTAACTTGTTTCAGTGTCTTTGCGCTTGAAAGGGTATATGTAGGTTCTTTTATATCACCGCTGTATGCAGGAAACTTCTCTACTGTAGAGAGCGAAATAACAACACAACTCCTTCAGATCATCAGAGGGAGTACCCCCGCCCCTACTCAGACAAGTATTTCAGCCCTTTAAACTCCTGACACTCTAAGGTCATGACTCCCAGAGGTCTTGTGAGCTGTTGCTTTTTTTTTTTTTTTTGTCCCGGAATTGAACTCGTGATCTTCCAGTTGGCACTGCACTTTGAAGTGCATCTTTAGCGATTTAGCTACGGAGGACTGGTATTGGTTGTGACAAATGAAATTACTTATGTTCCCAATGCTTGTTTCGCATACTCCACAACCAGCACGAGGCCTTTTCTGCTGTTTCTGAAAGGCTTTTCAATGCCCTTGCTCTTGCTTGTCCCTTTATGCCCAGTTGCTTACATAGGTCATATGCTGATGTTGCTACGAATCCTCTCGCTCCCACTTCTACAGCTATCACTTTTGCCCTGACTCCTGCCCCCTGCCTCAGTTGCTTGACCAGGTCATTGCTGTTGTGCTGTTACTTAGCTCATATTTTATTGTTATCTTTAATAACAATGTTCACCTACTTCTTCAAACTGCTCTCATTTTCTGATATTAGAACCGTAATTCGCGTTAATGTATTAAAGATATTAATGACATTAATGAGACGCAAAGAAAGCTGGAAGCGGTTGAAATCGTGATTTTAAATAAGAATGCTAAAGGCACGATGAACAGCAAGAAAGTGGAACGAGGAAGTTCTGAAAGAGGTACAAGAAACAAGTAAAATTATAACAAAGATCAGAAAATGGCAGTCTAAGTTTGTGCGATCATGTTTGGAGGAGAGTGTAAATTAGGAAAAAGTAGGAAAAGTTTTATTACTTAACGATTACAAAGTTGTGACGTTTCATATAAAAACATACAGGACGAAGAAATAGAGAGAGGAGATACAAATATAAATTCACATGATGTGTAAAAATAGGAGTGGGATAAAAATAGAATAAAATAAAATGAATGGATCACTTAGCTGTGACGTGTACGAAGCTGTGACTTGTAAGAAACTGTGACTTCTAAGAAGCTTGTTCAGAAGTGCCTAAGGCACAAGTCACAGCCTCTTAATGATACCCACCACTGCCATTGTTCACTCTTACTGCTTCTCTCTGATTTCAGCACAAATTCTTAATAATTCTCATATCAGTCAGTCAGTCAATCATTTGCATGCCCCTTGATGAACTTTGCCTCCCTAACAGCTCTCCTGTAGGCCTCTTAGTTGTAAGCAAGATGGCCTACTGCCGATGCATCCATTTGCAGATTATCAACGATGTCTTGCAGCCATCTTTGTCTTGGTCTTCCTCTCCTTCTTTTTCCCATTATGTAGGCTTCCAAGACGGTCTTCTCTAAATTCTCATGACGTTTAATGTGTCCGAAATATTTGTTTTTAATCTTCTGTACTGGCCAACATTCTTCACTATTAAGTTCTTAATTGTATACTATGGAACTTAAATATAATTCTCATACATATAACTACAGCAACAGACAATAAATATTACTTACATATTACTTACATGTCATACATGTCTCTTCCAGATATGTCCCAGTCTCAGGTGCATTACCTCATGGATGTACATCTGGATGTGGCTGAAGTAGAAGTTCACACAGAACCCTCCAACAACGACAGAGAGGACAGCTTCGTCAGCGACGATACCATCCTCTACGGTGTCGACGAGCTCGTTCTCTATGGCGGAGATGATGAGCTCGAAACATCCTCGTCATTTTCCAGTTTCGTTCTTGGAGATGTGGAAGATGTTTGCCCCCGTGAGCTGAGCATGCTGCCTGAGGAGGACACCGTCGACTTCGGCGGTTTTACAGACGTGGATTATTATATTGATGATGATGAGTCAACAGTCAGTGGAGAGAGACCGGTGAATGATACAGGATCTGATTGTGGTGAGTAAAATCACAGGCAGAAAGACAGACAGATAGACAGACAGATAGACAGACAGATAGACAGGCAGGCAGAGAGGCAGACATACTGAATGATCTTTATTTTTTAAAGGGTATAGATAGATAGTTATAAGCACAAAAACCAAGTTAAGACTATTCAATTCAAATGTAATATCCACCCTCATTTATGCATGCGAAAGCTGGAAAACAACTAAAGAAATAGAAAAGAAATTAGACTCTTTTGAAAACAAATGCCTAAGGAAAATACTTGGCATCAAGTGGAATGAATTCAAGAACAATGCAGAGATAAGACAGATGACTGAACAACAACCAGTCTCATGGGTGATCAGGAAAAGGAGATGGACATATGTTGGTCACTTGATGAGAAGAAATGATCAGAGAATCCCAAAACAAGCTATCAAGTGGTACACAACAGGCCGAAGAAAAAGAGGCAGACCGCGTGAAACTCTGAAGAGGACATTATTAAGAGAGGCCAAGTTAACAGGCATAAAATCCTTTGATGAGGTTGAAAGGAAAAATTGGCGAACTACTTTGCGAGCCCTATGTGACGTTTAACGGCACGGGAAGGATATAAGATAAGATAGATAGATAGATAGATAGATAGATAGATAGATAGATAGATAGATAGATAGATGGATGGATGGATGGATGGATGGATGGATAGATAGATAGATAGATAGATAGATAGATAGATAGATAGATAGATAGATAGATAGATGGATGGATGGATGGATGGATGGATGGATGGATAGATAGATAGATAGATAGATAGATAGATAGATAGATAGATAGATAGATAGATAGATAGATAGATAGATAGATAGATAGATAGATAGATAGATAGATGGATGGATGGATGGATGGATGGATGGTTGGATAGATAGATAGATAGATAGATAGATAGATAGATAGATAGATAGATAGATAGATGGATTGATGGATGGATGGTTGGATAGATAGATAGATAGATAGATAGATAGATAGATAGATAGATAGATAGATGGATGGATGGATGGATGGATGGATGGATGGATGGTTGGATGGATGGATGGTTGGATGGATAGATAGATAGATAGATAGATAGATAGATAGATAGATAGATAGATAGATAGATAGATAGATAGATAGATAGATAGATAGATAGATAGATAGATAGATAGATAGATAGATAAAACGTGGCATCTTTCTTTTCCACAGCCAAACTATCTTCCTGGCTACAAGATAATGCACAACAGTCAGCCCACGAAAAAGTCTGGGAATACTTACAAAAGACAGACTTTAACCAGAAATCATCCGACTTCAGCCACGGATACTACATACTTACTTTAGGACTATAACAAAAAGAACACTGCAGACAATGTGTTGAACCTCATTGGTGTGTCCGAAACGTTCCGCTAGTATAATCCTGTAACAATCTGTACTGTGTGCTCTAGTGTGCCTCGCCCTACAGGAAGAAAGTTTCCGCTTCCTGCGGCAGTTTTCTCGACCACAAAACGTTCCTAAGTTTAGGGGCAATAACCCTGTTTTTATCACTCAGAGCACGTAAGGACGGGTTATCACATACAGAATGAAGAGAGCATAAGCTCCAACAACTGCTGGATCCGAGAAAGAAAGAAAGAAAGAAAGAAAAAAAGAAAGAAAGAAAGAAAGAAAGAAAAAAAGAAAGAAAGAAAGAAAAGGAACGAACGAACGAACGAAAGAAGGAAAGAAAGGATAGATTTGATTGGTCGCAAATTTCTCATGTAAATATTTTAATAAATTACCTGAAATGATATTATTTGTGTTTTTATTTATCATTTCTTTCTCATATTTGTTCCATGCGTTATTTGTGTTTTTATTTCTCATTTCTTTCTCAGACTTGTTCCATGCGTTATTTGTGTTTCTATTTGTTTCTTTCTCAGACTTGTTCCACGTGCATGTATCGGTGTGTTTGTTATTTCTTCCTATAGTGTTCTGTAAACGTGCGCGGATTCACTACTCATAACATAAACGCAAAAACGAGAGAAAAAAAAATTAAGAAAAACTGTTTACATTTAAAAAATCAGTGCCGTTACACTCACATAATGAACAAATATCATCAATTATTATATGTGCCCTTTGAATGTAAATGCCATAGAAGAGTCCTTCAAATATCATGGACACAAAAAATCTATCTATACTACAAGAATGTAATATTCAAATAGGTTGGTTAGTAAAGAAGATTAAACAGAAGAAAAATCCTAAGTATCTCTGACATATTAAACGTCATGAGAGTTTGGAGAAGACCGTCTTGGAAGGGAACATAATGGGTGAAAAGAAAGACAGGAAGACAAAGGCGAAGATGGCAGCAACGGTTGTTGATGATCTGCAAATGGATGCACCAGCAGCAGGGGATCTTGCTTACAACCGAGAGGCCTTCAAGAAAACTTGTTAGAAAGGCAAAGTTCCGCAAGGGACGTGCTAATGAATGGATGATGATCAATTATAAAAAATAAACTGCATTTCTGTTTCCCCGGTTTTCGTTTTCTTTCAAGTAATAAAATATTGCTTGAGTGGCTGAGTAATCGGTGGACTAGTCTCTCATGTCGAAGGTTGAGGGTTCGGATCCGGTCTTGAGACGCCCCAGTCACCCAGACGTAGAAATAGGTACCTGGCTTCTTCTGGAGATGGGGAAAGAAAGGCAACCATGTTTGATGCTAACCATATGGTCCTGTAATGTACGGATAGATCAAGGAAAATGTGGGCACTAACATCATGTTGTAGGGAAATTTAGCATAGGACATAGAAATGAGGCAGGTGACAATCTAATGGCGTTTTGCATGGAAAATGAGCTAATGATCGCTAACACACTTTTTAAACAACATCTAAGAAGACTTTACACATGGACATCATCTGATGGGAAAACCAAGAATCAAATAGGTTACATTTTAGTGCAAAGAAGATGGAGGTCAAGTATAACATCAGCAAAAACTTTACCAGGAGCTGATTGTGACACAGACCATGAGTTATTAATAGCAGACATGAAGATAAAGATAAAAAAGACAGTTACGGGATCAAGACCACTCCGCTTTGATCTTACCAAAATACCAGAACAATACGATATAGAAGTGTAGAACCGTTTAGAAATCCTGATGGCTGTACAGGAGGAGATGACACCAGATGAATTGGCTACGCAGGCCAGAGATGTCTTAATAACAACAGCTAAAGACATGGTTCCAGTAAAGAAAACACAAGAGTGGATGGATTACAGCAGGTACACTAGAACTGATGAAACAATGTAGAGAAATGAAGATGCAATGGAAAGTGACAAACAACAACAAAGAGAAATATAAAACTTTAACAAAAGAAGTACGAAGAAACATAAAAAAGACAAAAAACAATACATACAAGATTGTTGTGAAAGAATAGAAGAACATCAGAAGTGTGAAAGAGATAGTGAAATGTTTAAAGAAATGAAGACATTGACGAGAAAAGTCACAACAAAGCTAAATGTAATTTGTGATGAGATGGGGAATACCTTGTAGAGACAGAGGAAATTCTAGAAAGATGGAAGGAATATTGCAAAGGAATGTATGAAACAACCGACTGTGGAAACAGAAATCAACAGTGTGAATTATTATTGGAGGAGAAAGAACCCGAACCGACAATAGAAGAAGTTTTATGGGCAATAAAGAATCCGAAAAATGGTAAATCACCAGGATATGATAACAGCTGAATTTATTAAAGCAGGAGAGAAGGAGTGTGCAACAATCTATCATGCACTGTGCAAAAAGATATGGCATTCAGGTATTTGGCCAAAAGAATGGAAAAGAACTATATTCATACCACTGCCAAAGAAGGGTAACCTGAAATTATGCACAAACTACAGAACTGTTGTCCTGATTAGTCATGCCAGTAAAAATCATAATGGGTAGACTTCGACAGAAAATAGAAGAAGAAGTCAATATGGACCTAGCTGGTTTCAGGCAAGGAAGAGGATCAAGAGATCATATATTCAATCTAAGATTAATAATAGAGAAATGCAGAGAGTTTAATGTGAATCTATTTTTATCCTTTATAGACTACTCAAAGGCATTTGATTGTGTACAACATCAGAAACTGTGGGAAATAATGGAAAAAAATGGGATTTCGAAAATATTTGATACAATTAACATCACTGCTGTATCTAGATCAATAAGCAGCAATAAGAATAAATGGTGAAACAACAACTTGGTTTGACATAAAACAAGGGGTCTGTCAGGGGTGCATATTGTCGCCTTACTTATTTAACTTGTATACTGAAAATATAATGAAGAATGTTAGAGAAGATGTAGACAAAGAATATTACTATGCCGTAACAATTGGAGGTTATGAAATACCAGAGATTAGATATGCTGATGACACAGTGTTACTGTCCACAACACAAAAAGGAATGGAAAAACTAATTATGTCAGTCCGTAAGAACAGCGAAGAGCAGAATCTCTATCTTAATGCAAAAAAAAAACTAAATTGATGACAACTGACAAAACAAACAAGGCAGCTGATGTATGTATCAATGAGGAAAAATTGGAAGAAGTGGAGAGTTTTGAATATATTGGATCACTACAAACTAATAATGGAGATACAATGAGGGAAATTAAAAGGAGGACATCTATCGCTCTTCAGAAAGTAAAACAAATAAAGAATCTGTGGAGAGGAACAGACAGAACTACAAAAATTAGATTTTTATTGACATGCATCTTTCTCATCGCAGCATATGCCTGTGAGACCTGGACACTTAACAAAACAGGTGAGAAACACATAAATGCCTTTGAATGTAAATGCTACAGAAGAGTTCTTCAAATATCGTGGACACAAAAAGAACAAATATATCCATACTACAAGAGCTTAATATTGAAGAAGGCTGGCTAGTAAAGAGGGTTAAAGAGAGAAAACTTAAATATTTTGGACACATTAAACGTCGTGATAATTTAGAGAAGACCGTATTGGAAGGATACATCATGGGAAAAAGAAACGAAGATGGCTGCAAGACATTGTTGACGATCTGCAAACGGATGCATCAGCAGCAGGCCATCTTGCTTACAACGGATAGGCCTACAGGAGAGCTGTTTGGGAGGCAAAGTTCCGCAAGGGACATGCAAATGAATGAATGAACATCATGTGACCTAGTCCCTTCGAGGACCTAAAATGGTTACCTTTACCTTATCACTATAATGTCCAATGAGGCAATCAGCGACCCATAGCTGATATGCTAGCGTCAGGGTTTAGCGAACCATAGCTGATCAAGACCCTGTCCCACCTCTCTGTTGGTACCCCCCATTAACAGACCTAGCCTGGCTAACGGGGCAGGGACTGCCATAGTCCCCATGGTGGTGGAGTCTGCTAAAGAAGCATTGCACACCCCCTGCTTTTTAGCTGTACTCCGGGACTGAAAAAGTAGCCGCCATAACCCGATCCCACGCCCGATACGATGCTGTACCTCAACATCTTCACAGCATCGGCTGCACAGAATATCAGCTCGCATTTACAGGGAGATATCACGAGACAAGAGAAGACCCTGCTATTACTCCGCAATAATTATTTAAATTTGTCAGTCACAGCGTACTTTATGAAGTTTGCATATGGAAAAGTTTTAAAGGAACATAATTTTTTTATTAATATGGGAACCAACTTGGTGTCAGCAACACAATCAACGTTTCTCAACTGGGGTACAAGAACCCCGCGTCTCTGACAGCAACAACGAGGATATATTAGCGCATTTGTTTCTCAGCATTTTTACATTGGACTGTTGGTTGCCAAACTGGGCGGTGGGGAAGATCCAGTGGGAAATGGGAGACTAACAGCCAACTCCGGGGATAGAAGAAACGTCTCTAGAAGACGCTAGGATTTGGGGGATTCAGCCAGAAAAGGTTGGGAACCATTGTCCCAGAAGAATCTGAAAATAGTGTTCACTTCTCTGAGAAGCCCTCTCTAAGAACCATTACATCTATAGAAATGTAGTAATAGCCTGGCGGCTCAAACTGTGGATATTTTATCTGTTTTTTTTTCTTTTAGTATATAAACGTATAAAACTACGAACATAAATACCGACAAGGTCTCACAGTAAAGCTGTGATAATAAATAGTTAGATCAGTGATTCTCAACCCATAGGCCGCGGCCCAAAGGTGGGCCGTGGCAGTCAGTATTGTGGGCCGCGTTGAAGTCGCAAAGCAGCAACAAAAAACAAACAAACAAACAAAAACAAAAAAAGTAGATACAATAAAAAAAGCACCTTATTAGTGGGCCGCAAAAATATTTGACTTTTAAACGTGGGGGGCCGTGCAGTAAAAGGTCTGAGAACCGCTGAGTTAGATATTATTAGTGTACACTGATTTTTTTTTAAAAACCGTATGCAGGTCTATATCACGTTTCTTGCTGGTTACAACAGACATAGCGTTATGTAGTGATGTTTACAGTTTCTCTCTCCCCGAGCTCTCTCTCTCTCTCTCTCCTCTCTCTCCCCCTCTGTCTCCTTCCTCTCTCTCCCCTCTCTCCCCCTTCTCTCTCACTCTCTCTCCCTTTCTTTCTCTCCCTCTATCCTCCCTCTCTCTGTCTCTCCCCTTCCGTCCCTCTCTCTACTCTATAACTCCCTCCCCCTCTCCCCCCCCCCCCAATGGGGCTGGTGATAACAAGAAATCTCCACTTCTGTCCGTTCTCTACTATCTTTTTGGCTTGTCTCCCATGCTATTCCTCTCTCTGTCTCCCTCCTCTCTCCCTCTCTCTCTCTCTGTCTCTCCCCTTCCCTCCCTCTCCCCTCTCTCCCTCCCCTCTCTCTCCCCTCTCTCTCACTCTCTTCCCTTCAGTGCCCAAGTCACCACTGATAGCAAGAATTCTCCACTTCTGTCCGTCCTCTACTATCTTTTTGGCCTCTCTCCCATGCTATTCCTCTCTCTGTCTCCCTCCTCTCCCTCTCTCTCTGTCTCTCCCCTTCCCTCCCTCTCCCCCTCTCTCTCCCCTATCTCTCACTCTCTTCCCTTCAGTGCCCAAGTCATCACTGATAGCAAGAAATCTCCACTTCTCTCGGCCCTCTACTATCTTCTTGGTTTGTCTCCCATGCTATTCCTTTGTTTACCAGCTCTGCCGCACGTCTCTATGTCTCTTTAGGTTGTTCCACCTTTCTTTCGCCACCTGGAGCCCACATCAGCTATTTGTCAATTTTTCTCATGTGGCCAAAGAATCAGCACCTTGTCTTGTCTTGTCTCCTACCTCATATACCTTTCCATGTTGAGGGGACAAATAGACGTCACGTTAGAGCTCGACGATTTGCTTCATATACTGGGATATTTAATGCTTCTGTGATCTCCTCTCTCCATCTCCTGCGTGGGCGGCCTCTCCCTCTGTTACTTACAAATCTTAGTATAAATGTTGTCTATGATATACACTGTCTGATGGTAACCGTACAACATGGCCAAACTGTCAGCACCTCCTTGTTAAAATCTCTGTCGACAGCGGTGTCACGTATGTCTTTCCTCGGAGTATTTGCAAGAAGACACATTTCATCTTACCTAGACACTTTGTTTAGAAGGTGTCACTTGTACGCTCTGTTATCTGTACCATTTTCCCCAACATTCGCTCTCACATAAAAGGTAAAGTAAAAACTTAAAACTTTGCTTTTGAATATTCTACATTTGGTTTCCTGACATATCTTTTATTTTTAGGAAATCCAGACACGGTTGAGTGCACCCCAGATCTGAGGGCTTCTGATGACACGGTATTATTCAATGATGCATACAATGGCTGTCAGAAATAAGCCCAAACTAATCGCTCGCTTTAAGCCCAGAAGACTGACATCTGCTATTTAAATTTTAAATGGAAATAAAAAGAAGTGGAGCGTACACTGGACTTATAGATTCTGATCTTTATGTTATATAAATGTTGGAGATGTGATCATAAGGAAAGCTGAAATATACAAATGTCTAAGCACAACTTTCAACAGAAGCAACACAGTAAGCAAGGAAATTAAAAGCAGAGTACAACATCATCATCATTATCATCGTCATCATCATTATCGCCTTTCACTCCCGTGAGAGCATAGGCCGCGGATAAAGGCTCTCAAGTCATCCCTGTTCTTGGAATTATTCTCTGCTTCCTTCCATGTGTATCCCTTGTCTCTGAGCACTGTCATAATTTTTCTTCTCCAAGTAAGTCTAGGTTTTCTTCGTTTATTATTACCTTGAGGATGCCAGGGTAAGGATGTGGAATAAAATATACTTCGCCTTGCAAATTCTGTTAAAATCCTAAATCCTGTCTCAAAACACCAAAATAACAATCTACAAAACTATAATAAGACCAGCTGTCATGTAAGGATCAGAAACATGGAGTATAACAAAGAAAGATGAACAACAATTGCAAATCTTTGAGAACAAGATCCTAAGAAGAATCTTTGGGCACACAAAGGATACCAACAGTGGAGAATGGAGAGCTAGATAGAAGACTGAACTGAACAGCTTATTTAAATCCCAAAGAACTATAAAAGTCTTGAAACTGAACAGACTACGCTGGCTTGGACATGTAGAAAGAATAGAAGAGAACAGATAAAGAAAAATTATATATGCATAAGAGATGATGGAAACAAGACCAAGGGGTAGACCAAGATAGAAATAGAGAGACAGCATGGAAGAGGATATAAAAGAAATTGGTGTTACCAATTGGAGAGAGAATATTAAGAATAAAGAGGAATGGAGCCGAACTTCATCTGCAGCAATGAGCCTTAATGACTCGGAAAGCTGAAGAAGAGGAAAAAGAAAACCTTGGGGTGTGTATGGAGAATGCGAGACTTCCATGTTTGCTAATTTGTTAAAGGACTGAGACACCTGGCCAGTTCTTGTAGATATTTCCTTCTCAGTATTGCTATATGTTGAAATGAGGCTTCCACGGTACATAAAGTGTTGTACATCTTCAACTTCTCTTGTCTAAACTGAGATTCTTTCCCTTTTTTTAATTGATTCTCGTGATCATAGTCTTGTCTTGATATATATTCAGGTCTACTGATCTGGCTATTTCGTAAATCCTAGTTATCGTCTCCTATACGTGTCTTTGGGTATGTGAGAGTAGACCAATATCGTCTGCGAAGTCGTAATCATCTAGACGATCTGTGAGCCACCAAGTTAATCCTCTAGGTTATTTGCGAGTCCCCAGATTAATCTCCTAGGTGATTTGTGAGCACCCAAGTTAATCCTCTACATGATTTATGAGCCCCGAGGTTATTCCTCTAGATGATTTGTGAGCCCACTTGGTAACCCTCTAGATGATTTGTGAGCCCCCAGCTTAATACTCTAGACAATTTGTGAGTTAACAGGTTAATCCTCTAGATGATTTGTGAGCCCACAGCTTAATCTTCTAGATGATTTGTGAGCCCACAGGTTAATCCTCTAAATGATTTGTGAGCCCATAGGTTAATCCTCTAGATGATTTGTGAGCCCATAGGTTAATCATGTAGATGATTTGTGAGCCCACAGGTTAATTCTCTAGACGATTTATGAGCCCACAGGTTAATCCTCTAAATGATTTATGAGCCCATAGGTTAATCCTCTAGATGATTTGTGAGCCCACAGATTAATCATGTAGATGATTTGTGAGCCCATATGTTAATCCTCTAGATGATTTGTGAGCCCCCAGGTTAATCCTATAGATGATTTGTGAGCCCACAGCTTAATCCTCTAGGTGACATGTGAGCCCACAGGTTAATCCTTTAGATGATTTGTGAGCCCACAGGTTAATCCTCTAGATGATTTGTGAGCCCACATGTTAATCCTCTAGATGATTTGTGAGCCCCCAGGTAATCCTCTAGATGATTTGTGAGCCCACAGGTTAATCGTCTAGATGATTTGTGAGCCCACAGGTTAATCCTCTAGATAATTTGTGAGCCCACAGGTTAATCCTCTTGGAAAATCACCAAAACCATAGAAAACAAGTTGAATTCCTTCCTGACTAAATGTTTACGAAGAATTAGATAAATATTTTGGTCAAACACCATAAGAAATAACATCTTGTTGGCAGAGATGCAGATAAAGCCACTGATAGCAATTATTGAGGAAAGACGCTGGCGATGACTGGGACATGTGCTCCGAATGACTGACAACTCACTACCAAAAAACAGCACTAAGATGGACACCACAGAGGAACAGAAGTAAGGGTAGACCAAAAGAGACATGGAGAAGAACAACAGAGAGGATATTGAGCAATCGAGGGCTCACCTAGGCAAGAGCAGAAATAAAGGCAAAGGACAAGCATTTGTGGAAAACCCTTGTGGAAGCCCCATGTGCCCTGGGCACTTAAGGTTCAGAGAGAGAGAGAGAGAGAGAGAGAGAGAGAGAGGGGGGGGGGTAATCCTCTACACGATTTGTGAGACCATAGGTTAATCCTCTAGATGATTTGTGACCCCCAGTTTAATCCTCTAAATAATTTGTGACCCCCAGTTTAATCCTCTAGATGATTTGTGAGCCCACAGGTTAATCCTGTAGGTCTGTCTTTGGTAGCAGTCTTCATTGTCCAGTCCAAAATACACTAGGCTAGTGGTTTTTTAACTTGTTTGGACGTACTTTATAGCCGGAATACATCTATGGACCTCTCATTAAACACATAAAGCAATAAACAGAACCCAGATGATGCCAAGATTTTTTTAAAAATCGAACCAATATATTTGCTGGTCTGTGGGCCTTCAGAAATCCTCTTGTGAGGGCACTCTGGTGGCACACACTTGCCAGGTTAAGAACCACATCACTAAGCTACCACAGACGTAAAGCTGTGATACAATTAAAATCCATTAATAGCTAGGGGCCGGTTATTTCAGTGTCAAAAATAACGGTTGATTCATTTGACAGATGAGAAGAGACATACACATGTAGCAGTAGTCCTTCTTGGAGCTGCGAGTAGTGTTCTTTGCAGGCGATTCAGCGAACATGTTGGTTCATTGATGCATTTCAGCTGCTTTTTCCATTCAGATCTGCACCGGTTATTGATTATGGTTTTCGCCTCTTGGTAGTTTACTGGATGATTTGTTTGATGTTGATTGCTGCCAGCTTTGGATAGGCTGTCAGCTATTTCAATGCCACTGTGGGATGATACCCATTGTAGGGCCACAGTTAAGGTGTAAGGTGCTTCAGTTCTGTTGTGATTTCCTGTATGTTTGCCTGTGGGTTGTTTGTTGTTTTTAGAGATTCCAGAAGTGCCCTGCAGTCTGTGAAGAAGGCTATTTTGTGTGGTGGGTGCTGGTTTTCTGTTTTAAGTGTTCTGAGGGCTTCAATTACTCAAAATGTCTCACACAGACGAGTGTCCATGTGGCAATGGAGTCCAGACTCCAGAACATATCCTATAAGAGTCCCCAAACCATGCAGACCTAGGCATGAGACATGGCCAGAGGACACAGGCTTGGGGCAAAAGCTTTGGGGCTCCTATCAGGATCTGGAGAGGACTGCGGGCTTTACCATGTCGACAAGGATTAGGATCTGGAGAGGATTGCGGGCTGTGCCATATCGACAGGGATCAGGATCTGGAGAGGACTGCGGGCTGTGCCATGTCGACAGGGATCAGATCTGACGTGACCAACAACCTCGAACGCAGAAGAAGAAGAAGAAGAAGAAAAAGAAGAAGAAGAAGAAGAAAAGATGTTGCGGCATGGCATTATGTCTAATTGGGATAGGTTTAAGTCTAATATTTTTTTCAGTCCCTGTGTACAGCTAAAGAAACAGGAGATGTACAATACTTCTTTTGCAGACTCCACCACCTTGAGGACTATGATGATCTCTTCCCCCGTTAGTCAGATTAGAACTGTTACTGGAGGTATTAACGGAGAGATGGGACAGGGTCTTGGTCAATTATAATTCGCCGGTCCATCAGCTACACTGGCCGTCCACAAGCCGATACCCAAGCTCAGCTTTTATGTTTCTCTTGTCATTTCTGTATTTTTATTTCTTATAAAGCGCTTCTAGCAATCGAGGGCTCACCTGGGCAAGAGCAGAAATAAAGGCAAAGGACAAGCATTTGTGGAAAACCCTTGTGGAAGCCCCATGTGCCCTGGGCAGTTAAGGTTCAGAGAGAGAGAGGGGGGGGGGTAATCCTCTACACGATTTGTGAGACCATAGGTTAATCCTCTAGATGATTTGTGACCCCCAGTTTAATCCTCTAAATAATTTGTGACCCCCAGTTTAATCCTCTAGATGATTTGTGAGCCCCAAGGTTAATCCTGTAGGTCTGTCTTTGGTAGCAGTCTTCATTGTCCAGTCCAAAATACATTACATTAGGCTAGTGGTTTTTTAACTTGTTTGGACGTACTTTATAGCCGGAATACATCTATGGACCTCTCATTAAACACGTAAAGCAATAAACAGAACCCAGATGATGCCAAGATTTTTTTAAAAATCGAACCAATATATTTGCTGGTCTGTGGGCCTTCAGAAATCCTCTTGTGAGGGCACTCTGGTGGCACACACTTGCCAGGTTAAGAACCACATCACTAAGCTACCACAGACGTAAAGCTGTGATACAATTAAAATCCATTAATAGCTAGGGGCCGGTTATTTCAGTGTCAAAAATAACGGTTGTTTCATTTGACAGATGAGAAGAAACATACACATGTAGCAGTAGTCCTTCTTGGAGCTGCGAGTTGTGTTCTTTGCAGGCGATTCAGCGAACATGTTGGTTCATTGATGCATTTCAGTTGCTTTTTCCATTCAGATCTGCACCGGTTATTGATTATGGTTTTCGCCTCTTGGTAGTTTACTGGATGATTTGTTTGATGTTGATTGCTACCAGCTTTGGATAGACTGTCAGCTATTTCATTGCCACTGTGGGGTGATACCCATTGTAGGGCCACAGTTAAGGTGTAAGGTGCTTCAGTTCTGTTGTGATTTCCTGTATGTTTGCCTGTGGGTTGTTTGTTGTTTTTAGAGATTCCAGAAGTGCCCTGCAGTCTGTGAAGAAGGCTATTTTGTGTGGTGGGTGCTGGTTTTCTGTTTTAAGTGTTCTGAGGGCTTCAATTACTCAAAATGTCTCACACAGACGAGTGTCCATGTGGCAATGGAGTCCAGACTCCAGAACATATCCTATAAGAGTCCCCAAACCATGCAGACCTAGGCATGAGACATGGCCAGAGGACAAAGGCTTGGGGCAAAAGCTTTGGGGCTCCTATCAGGATCTGGAGAGGACTGCGGGCTTTACCATGTCGACAAGGATCAGGATCTGGAGAGGATTGCGGGCTGTGCCATGTCGACAGGGATCAGGATCTGACGTGACCAACAACCTCGAACGCAGAAGAAGAAGAAGAAGAAGAAGAAGAAAAGATGTTGAGGCATGGCATTATGTCTAATTGGGATAGGTTTAAGTCTAATATTTTTTTCAGTCCCTGTGTACAGCTAAAGAAACAGGAGATGTACAATACTTCTTTTGCAGACTCCACCACCTTGAGGACTATGATGATCTCTTCCCCCGTAAGTCAGATTAGAACTTTTGCTGGAGGTATTAACGGAGAGATGGGACAGGGTCTTGGTCAATTATAATTCGCCGGTCCATCAGCTACACTGGCCGTCCACAAGCCGATACCCAAGCTCAGCTTTTATGTTTCTCTTGTCATTTCTGTATTTTTATTTCTTATAAAGCGCTTCTTTAGTCTAATATGAATTCTCAGGACAGTCTTGTTTCAAAGACAAAACAACGAGGACTTGATACAGTAAAGTGACAGAACACAGTGTTGTCGTGGCTAGATTTCGAGATATAGCGGCACTTAAACAAAACACTTAAGTCGTGAGAGAATGAAAACTGATAACATAATAACCATCACTCTAGGCCAGACTCTGATAGGATGAACATCCGTGTAGCCACGAAAAGATGCTGCAGTAGCCACCGAGCCATCTATCATCTTTAAAAAAAAGTTCAGTAGCTAAGTGGCAGTCTTACATCCTTCCCGTGTCGTTAAACGTTACATAGGACTCGCCATATTTTTTTTTTCTGTTTGTGGCGAGGTTTTTCAACCTCGTCAAGGGATCTTACGCCCGTTAATTTGGCCTCTCTCAACAATGTTCTCTTTAGAGTTTCACGTGGTCAACCTCTTTTTCTTTGTCCTGTTGTGTCCCAATTTGATAGCTTGTTTTTGAGAATCTCTGATTGTTTCTTCTCATCACCTGGGCGGTATATGTCCATCTCTTTTTTTTTTAAATCACTGGTGGAACAGGATGTTGTGTGCTCATCTTCATTATCTTTCGTCGATCTTGAGTTCCCTCTATTGTATGCCAATACTTTCCTTAGACGCTTGTTTTGAAATATATCAAATTTCCTTTTTTAACATTACTTGTTTTCCAGCTTTCGCACGCATAAATAATGGTGGATATTACATAAGAGTTAACAAAAATAATGAAAATCCCCCTTAATCAAAATGGAAAAATACACATAGAAGGGACAGATATTGAAGAAGTCAATCAATCTGCATACCCTGGCAGCTACATAGACCAGGAAAGGAAGTAGAATCAGAATTGCCAAAGCAGCATCGATCTTCAAGAATCTTGAGAACATATGGAATTCAAAAGTTATAAGCACAAAAACCAAGTTAAGACTATTCAATTGAAATGTAATATCCACCCTCATTTATGCATGCGAAAGCTGGAAAACAACTAAGGAAATAGAGAAGAGATTAGACTCTTTTGAAAACAAATGCCTAAGGAAAATACTCGGCATCAAGTGGAATGAATTCAAGAACAATGCAGAGATAAGACAGATGACTGAACAACAACCAGTCTCATGGGTGATCAGGAAAAGGAGATGGACATATGTTGGTCACTTGATGAGAAGAAATGATCAGAGAATCCCAAAACAAGCTATCAAGTGGAACACAACAAGCCAAAGAAAAAGAGGCAGACCGCGTGAAACTCTGAAGAGGACATTATTAAGAGAGGCCAAATTAACAGGCATAAAATCCTTTGATGAGGTTGAAAGACTCGCCGAGGACAGGAAAAATTGGCGAACTACTTTGCGAGCCCTATGTGACGTTTGGTGGCAAGGGAGGGATATAAGATAAGATTACATTTGAGTTGAATAATCTTAGCTTGGTTTTAGTGCTTATAATTCGTGATTGTCATATTTTCTCAAGATTTTTAAAGGTCAATGCTGCCTTTCCTCTTCTTCTTCTTCTTCGTTCTCATTTTTTAGCGATAATGCGTGTTACCCTGATTTTTGCGTTGCGCCTTTTGGCTGGGTAACTCCGACTTCAGCACCTTTCCTTGCTAGGGCAGACTGTGGTCTTGCTCGGACTGCCATGAAGACTGTGGTGTAGGCTGGCCTGGCCAAAACTTTGTTTTCCAGCTTCTGGTGGCTGTATGTAAGTCCCTTCTTCATGTCAGATGGTTTGGAGACAGTTCCACAAAGACATTCCGACTTTGAAATGAGGAATCTGATGAGTGCTTCAACGATATCCATTCCCCGCCACCTATAGTCTGCTGGCTCTGTTTTGTTTACATCATTCTGATAGCCATTGTTGTAAAGACCCATAGACTTGTCATGTCCTGGATTCATTGGTTTCAGACTTTCCTCATCCCCGCCAGAGATCTCCATGTCCCCATCCGTCCACCAACCTGACATTAAATTTTACAAAAATTACAATTACAGTTAGTGTTGATTGCTACAAGTTTCTTGGCTACAGAAGTAGGTCAGAGTTTTTAAGCAAACAGATCTATGTTCCCTGTCTCACAAACACTATGTTAAGATAAGTGTGCTCTTAACACAGCTGTTCCCTTTCCAACTCTTTAACTTCTTTTCTAGTGTCACTGTCCTGGTCTATATACATGTTGAGGTGCGCAACGACTTGATATGATTCTTGCTTTGATCCTCACTAGAGAGCGGAACAATAACTCCTTCAGATCATCACAGGAGGTACCCCTCACCTCCATACAAGTGTTTCGGCCCTATTAAACAAATTCCTGACATTTTAAGGGAGGGTTGGGGCCAGGGTCATGACTCCCAGGAATCTTGTGAGTTTTTAACTTTGTCCCATATCGAAATTGAACCCATAGTCTACCAACTGGCACTGCACTTCGAAGTAAATCGTAGCCATTCAGTCAAGGAGAATGAATGAATGATCTTTATTTTTAAAGGGTAAAGAATTGGGCATGCAAGCCCGTCTTACATTCTGCCCTTCATCACTCCATCTTTCATTCTTCTCACACACTTGATTTAATACAAGTATACAAATTACATTTGGAAGAAAAAAAAAAACATACGGAGAAGCGGTATTAGACGTGACAAATTCAATTATTTTCAATTATTATCTCAACTGAATTTCTCTCGTTTCGCATGCTCCACAGCCAGCATGAAGCCTTTTCTGCTGTTTCTGAAAGTCTTTTCAATGCCCTTGGTCTTGCTTGTCCCTTTATGCCCAGTCGCTTACATAGGTCATATGCTGACGTTACTACGAATCCTCTAGCTCCCACTTCTACAGCGATCACTTTTTGTCTTGATTCCTGCCTCCCTCCCCCATCCCGTGCCGTAACTGCTTGGCCAGATCATTGTACTTTTCATTCAGGTCGCCCGACTCCCAGTTCAGAAAACGTGACAGATTCGGCGAAGTCTTTTCTGAACTACGCATTCTGGCGCGAAGGTGAAAGTACCCCCCTCCATCTTGTCCGTCACCCGGAAGTAAACAAGTGCCACTGCGTCTTTTATTTTATTCACGCATGTACGACTCAAAGAACATTTGAAATGTTACAACTGTTTAATTGTGTCAAATGAATAGAACTACTCTCTCTCTCTCTCTGAACCTTAAGTGCCCAGGGCACATGGGGCTTCCGCAAGGGTTTTCCACAAATGCCTGTCTTTCGCCTTTTTTTCTGCTCTTGCCCAGGTGAGCCCTCTATTGCTCAGCATCCTTTCTGTTGTTCTTCTCCATGTCTCTTTTGGTCTACCCTTACTTCTGCTCCCCTGTGGTGTCCATCTTAGTGCTATTTTTGGTAGTGAGTTGTCAGTCATTCGGAGCACATGTCCCAACCATCGCCAGCGTCTTTCCTCAATAATTGTTGTCAGTGGTTTCATCTGCATTTCTGCCAACAAGATGTTATTTCTTATGGTGTTTGGCCAGAATATTTTTTTAATTCTACGTAAACATTTAGTCTGGAAAGAATTCAACTTGTTTTTTGGTTTTGGTGATTTTCCAGCATTCACTACCATAGAGTAGTACACTTAGAACATTACTCTTAAATATCCTGATTTTCATATTTATGCTTAGTTTATTTGATTTCCATATATTCTGTAGCATTGCAAAAGCCTGGTTGCTCTAGTAAGTCTGCTGTTGATGTCCTCTGTGCTGTCTCCATTTTCTACTACTCTGCTGCCAAGGTATACAAATTCGTTGACCTCCTCCACTAACTTGTTATCTACTCTGAGTACATTTCTGTTGTTCACATTTTGCTTCATTAATTTTGTCTTTCCTACGTTGATCGTTAGTCCTATGTTGTTTGCATTCTGGGTTAACTTGTTTATTTTATCTTGCATATCTTTGTGACTGCTTGATAATAGACAAATGTCGTCCGCAAAGTCAAGGTCCTCCAGCACCGTGTTAAGGGTCCATTGTAATCCTCTGCGTTTGTCTGATGTTGCCTCCTTCATTAACCAGTCTACTGCTAAGATAAATAATGTTGGTGATAGTACACATCCCTGTTTCACTCCTGTTTGTACCCTAAAGCTGCTGGAGGTATGTTCTCCACAGATAACTTTGCACTGAAAACCCTCGTATAGGGCTTTGATTACATTAACTATTTTATGGGGGAGGCCATGCCATCTTAGGATTTTCCACAGTGCATCTCTGTTGACACTGTCAAAGGCTTTCTCAAAATCTATGAATAATGCATATGTTGTGCTATGCCACTCATTTGCCTGTTCTAATATTTGTCTAAGTACAAATATATGGTCTATGCATGATCTTCCTTTCCTAAATCCTGCCTGCTCTTTCCGAAGTTTTTCCTCAAGTATTGGTACAATTCTGTTGATGATTATTCTGCAAAATACTTTACTAGTGAGTGGCAGTAGGGTAATGCCTCTCCAGTTCCCGCAATCTCTGAGGTCACCCTTCTTTGGTAGTTTTACTATAAGACCAGTTTTCCACTCCTCTGGGGCTTTTTCTAAATCCCAAATTTGTTGTAATATCCGGCAAAGTTGTTTTGGTGTTTCTGTTTCTTCTGCTTTCAACATCTCAGCAGTCACTTCATCTTCACCTGGTGCCCTGTCTGATTTTAGCATCTTTATCGCCTCTTTTACTTCATTTATTGTTATTGGTCCTGTATTGATGTTTAGTTCCGCTTTTGCTTCAGGTATATCTATTGCTTGTGCTGCTTGTGTTCTGTTTAGTAGGGTGTTAAAGTGTTCCCTCCATCTTTCAATTTTTTCTCTTTCTCCACTGACCAGTTGTCCATTTTGTGTTCTTACTGCACTTTCACATCTTGTATTGAAGTTACCTGTCATCTGCTTTGTGATTTTATATATGGTTTTCATGTCATTTGTATATGCTGCTTTCTCTGCTGTCTCTGCTAAGTTGTCATAATACTGACGTTTATCTTGACGGCATGATTCCTTCACTTCTTTGTCTTTTTGTGCATAATTACTTAAAACTCGTTCTTTAAGCCGTTGTGATTTGGTGTTCAGTAATTTTTTCTTGATTTCTTTTCTTTGCTCTATCTTTTCCCATGTGGTCTCACTTATCCATTCCTCTTTTCTCCTTTTCCGATATCCCAGCACCTCTTTTGCTGTTTCCTGTAGTGTTTTATTGAACTCTAATATGGACATTTCTGCTTCGTCTTGTAGGACACTGAAGCGGTTCTTAAGTATTATTGAGAATTCATTTCTTGTTTGCTGGTCTATCAGTTTTCTTGTATCAAAATGTATCTTTCTGTGTTCTCCGATTCTGGCTTTCCTTAATTTTAGTTTTATTTTTGCTACCAGAAGGTTGTGATCACTTCCTATATCTGCTCCTTTCCTTGCTCGCACATCTTGTAGTGACCGTTTCCACTTGTTGTTTATTAGTATGTGATCGATTTGGTTTTCTAATAGAACTACTACAATATGCTAAACACTTTTAACAGAACACAAAGAGAAAGCGGTAACATTGCTTTACTTTCGGAAATAGCCAGAAATTGCTACAAATCTACAGCGCAAGCCAGAATTCCAGGAACAATTTTATTTTAAATAAATAGGAAACAAGGAGGCTTTCGTACGGTGCAGTAAGAGAACAAATTTTGTAGGATTAGATCTCCAAAAAAATCGTAGACAAAGCACTTTAGTGAGACGTGAGAGAAAGAAAAATCACAAGAGAATTACCTGGGATTCGAACCACGGTCTCGGGTAGGAGTTGGTTAGTATGCTCAATAATTAGTGTATAAGTATACAACTATACACGAACTACAGCAGTAAAGCTTTGTAGTCGTTAAGTAATAATGCTGTTCCTACTTTTTTTCCTAGTTTATACATTTCCTTAGTACGCTGTTCTCTCGTGGCTAGACGGCTGCTCGTCCTACCGGAGACCGTGGTTCGAATCCCAAGTAATTCTCTTGTGATTTTTCTTTCTCTCACGTCTCACTAAACTGCTTTGTCTACGATTTTTTGGAGATCTAATCCTACAAAGCTGTCTTCTCTTGCTAAGCCATAATTCCGTGTGTAATGTTAAAAGTCGTCATGGTTGATTGAACAACGCTAAACTTATGTACATGTATGCTGACGCTGTCAAGGTGGAAAGAGTATGACCTATGAACCCACTTGTGGGTTCCCATTTCAACGAAATCGGTGCATCCGTGCTTGGTTGTGATAAAACATACTGAGTGATGCCAACTTAGAGAATGATGGATCCTGTTTAGAGAATTTATAAATCCACCATAGCTAACGTTGTTTGGTGGAAGGAGAAAAGAAAGAGGCAGGACTATGTTTTAAACATGTCATATGACACTTATGTTCTTGTATATTGATGATGAATAATGTAGAAATAATTAGCGGTATTAATGTTTGAATTGTGCGCCTACGAAGCATCCATGCTTTCTCTATAATTTATACCTTCTATAGTTCCAAATCTTCAGCCAAAACTTACTCGAGGGAAACGTGTTGACTCTGTTGCACGATTATTCAGTTTCCCAAAACTTGGCTCTAGATTGTCCACTTGTCTCAGGTCAAGTTGGAAATGTCTCCATCTTGCTGGAACCAGATCATCGGCCTATCCTGAATTGCAGAGACCACAAAATTCTCGGATATAGCTTGCCAGTGACTGTCGCAGTGCCATCATTCTCAATGTCAATAAACAAGTAAGTAAAGTAAATAAACAGAGCAATGTAATGTCAATAAACAAGTAAGTAAAGTAAATAAACAGAGCAATGTAATGTGTAAAGGGCCGCGCTCTATGGCCTAGCCTTGGGGATCTGCCTCATTACACTCAGGGCAAGACCATGCATATTCGGCCATTGACAGCAGGACGTCCTTCAGCGTTTTTAGAGAAAGCACGATAATCATCGAGGGGAACCGGCTACCGCAGTGGTTAGAGTACTCGTCTAGCAACTGAATGGTCGAGGGTTCGAATCCCCAGCTGAGCGGGGATTTTTTTTTCTACCAGTACGACTCAGAGATCGACCCAGCCTCGTAAAATGGGAAAATCTTGGAAGGAAAGCCACCCTACCTCAGACGCTGATGGCCCAGCATAATGAGGTCTCTAACGCTTCATCCCCTACGGCATTTGCTATGGGACTCCCCTTACCTTAACGATAATCATTGAACGAGAAAAGTTGTTATCTTGAGTTCAAAGTAAAATACCACCATTTTCTTTTTCATTGCGAGATTTTCCGCGGTTAAATTTCCAACATTCGCAATTAATTAACTAAAAGAAAAGAACATGAAAAATAACTGGTTAAAAATATATCAATAATTGAAATCCCTGTATAAATTTTGAGACACTCTGTATAAACTATAATAATAAAAATGTGCTAAAACTAGCTATTCACCAAAACCATAGAAAACAAGTTGAATTCTTTCCAGACTAAATGTTTACGAAGAATTAGAAAAATATTTTGGCCAAACACCATAAGAAATAACATCTTATTAGCAGAAATGCAGATGAAACCACTGGCAGCAAATATTGAGGAAAGACGCTGGCGATGGTTGGGACATGTGCTCCGAATGACTGACAACTCACTACCAAAAATAGCACTAAGATGGACGCCACGGGGGAACAGAAGTAAGGGTAGACCAAAAGAGACATGGAGAAGAACAATAGAAAGGATGTTGAGCAATAGAGGGCTCACCTGGGCAAGAGCAGAAAAAAAGGCGAAGGACAGGCATTTGTGGAAAACCCTTGTAGAAGCTAAAGCAGAAGTGCGGCACCACTGTAACAGGATTCCCCTTACAAGGAGACTACTGGTTTGATTGATTCTTCTTGTGGAGTACAGTTTCAACTTATAAGTTTCTTCTTGTTGCTGGTGTTCTAACCATCACCTAATTTTCTATATTATACACTAAGAAAATACAACAAGACACCCAGGCTTTCCACTCCACAAAATTAGTACGAATACAACAACTTGAACATAACTTGGCAGTCTTCCGACCAAAACAAACTGGTCAACAATGAGAATTTCCACAAAGCCGATTTGGTGAAGTTATCATCAGACAACACACATTTATTACAGAAATTCACAGCAACAAATGCCCGGCGTGAAATATCTACGCCACATGGGCAAGGAAAACCTTACAATGATTTATTCATACCAAAAAAACCATACTTACAGGCTTACCAAGGACTGCAGCCACACAGAAAAAACAAACTAAACTAATTCTGACAACAAGACTCGCTCTACCCCATTCTCGTTTCCCGACACGTCCATCCAGTTCAAAGTTCCACACATAGACTGCCTAACGACCGGTTTTTTTCACACGGACCTTTTTAACGACTTCTTTGCACACGTACTTTCCTAATGACGTAGTCTACGCAACACAATTATTAGCAATACACAAAAACTCTCTGAACAGAATGGCTATTCTGTTACAGAATCCCATGTGCCCTGGGCACTTAAGGTTCAGAGAGAGAGAAAACTAGCTATACTTTAGCGTGAGCAAAGAGGCTAGTTTTTATTTGGTCCTAACTCTTTCACTGTCAGTCAAATTCCAAGACCACACAAAACAAACCATAATAATCACAGTCTTTCTTGTAGAGAGAAATGCCTAAATGTGTATATTTAGCAAATGTAAAAGGTAAATGGCAGACCGCGTGAAACTCTGAAGAGGACATTGTAAAGAGAGGCCAAATTAACAGGCATAAAATCCTTTGATGAGATTGAAAGACTCGCCGAAGACAGGAAAAATTGGCGAACTACTTCGCGAGCCCTATCTGACGTTTAACAGCACGGGAAGGATATAAGATATAAGATATAATATAAGAAAAGGTAAAACTCCGTTTCCACGCCATTAAGACATATTGGGGATACGGTGTTAGGCCCGTATTTTCCATGACCTTCGACACATGAAAGTGTGATGTGGTCAGTATCACGCCCGGCTTCATTTACCTTCCCAGATTTCTCTGGTACTCATTTTTTTTTTTAGAGGCTGGGTGGATCCCGGGGCCTTTTTAACGTGTCCCAGAAAAGAGTCCCACTGCTGGGACTTGATAACCCGGATTAGTAAACCGTGCGATTCTAGGAAATTCAGTCGTCTAACTTTTGATAGTTGCAGTTAATTGTGTGGGCGTGCTTGTTTGTGTAATATTGTTAGAAAGCGGTTTAAGTGGCTCACGATAAGTTCATGATTCATTATTTTGTAACTCTAAAGATCCTGTAATAGAAAAAAAAAACGTTTGTTTTAAATACGAAAGCATTTCTTCGTAGCTCTACTGGAGTAGACATACACAAACGTTGTTTTTTTTTTTTACTAAAGATTGAAAATGGAAAGATAAGGGGCCGTATATGTTCTGGGAGGGATCCCAGCCCGCGCATCGTTCTGAGGCTCGGAGAACTTCCCATGTTTTAAGGAAGGGCCCGGGGGCTGGGGGGGGGAGGGTGGGATTTCTGAAGGCCCGTGGTAGATGAAAACAGAATGGCTAACCACTAGAGTCCAGTAAGGTGGGGGGGGGGGTGGGATTTCTGAAGGCCCGTGGTAGATGAAAACAGAATGGCTAACCACTAGAGTCCAGTAAGGTGGGGGGGGGGGGTGGGATTTCTGAAGGCCCGTGGTAGATGAAAACAGAATGGCTAACCACTAGAGTCCAGTAAGGTTGGGGGGGGGGGGAGTAGCTTTGCGTCGATTTAGACAATCCCTCTGGGAGGCCCAGCCAGTCATTTGCATGTCACTTGTGGAACTTTGTCTCCCTAACAGCTCTCCTGAAGGCCTCTCGGTTGTAAGCAAGATGCCCTGCTGCTGATGCGCCCATTCGCAGATCATCAGCGATGTCTTGCAGCCATCTTCGCCTTGGTCTTCCTCTCTTTCTTTTTTCCCATTATCCACCCTTCCAAGACGGTCTTCCCTAAATTCTCATGACGTTTAATATGTCCAAAATATTTACGTTCTCTGTTTAATCTTCTTTACTAGCCAGCCTTCTTCAATATTAAGTTCATGTCGTATGGATATATTTATTCTTTTTTTTTCCTGGGTTGTCTAGCCCGTGACACTTTCTCCGCGCTGTGCCTCCAGTTAGGATTGACAACCAGATGGCGGCAAACAAAAACTAGGCAGGTTTCCGCGTGCACTGAACCGCCCGCTATTCGGTGATGACGCAAGGCTATTGACTCTGGGTAGACGCTGTGGTTCTCGTGAATCTCATTTACTTCTCTGACACAGAACAGAGGTCGCCAGCGATCATGAGGACAGCTTTCTTAAAGGTACGTACTGAGAGCTTCTTCTTCTTCGTTCGCATGTACTGTGAGCTTTTTTTATACAATTGTACGCAAAGAAAATATACGTATATGACCGCTTTACTCGTGCAAGTGTGTCGTAAAATGGTTTATAAATGACTTATTTTCGTGTATAAACCATTAGGATTAATAGTTCAAAATATGCGTGTTGTGAATCTTCACAGGCTAACTGTATCACTTGAAGAAGTAGTTCATGAAAGGCAGGACATGCTTCACACATTTTCACACCTTTACTCTCGGCGATTTTACCAGCGAAATATTGGTTTTCATCTGACAGATGAGAAGTAGTTAGGAAACACTTCTTCTTCGTCTTTTTCTTCTTCTTTTCCTCCTCCTCCTCCTCCTTGGAACTGCCAGCAGTGCTCTTTACAGCCGATCCAGTGAAGATGCATCGGATGGGGAGCAGGTCACTGAAGCTATTTTTTTGTTTTCAGTCCGTGAATGGAACTTGTTAAAAAAAAGCAGTACATTTGAATGCTTCTTTAGAAGACTCCACCACCCATGTGGACTATGGCGATCTCTGCCCCGATAGTCAGATTGCGACTGTTACTGGGGGTATCAACGGAGAGGTGGGACAGGGTCTTGGTCAGATATTCTTAGCCAGTCTACCAGCTATGGGTTGCTGACTGTCAAACTGGACAGAGCCTTTCACGACCATTCTTTGAACTTTTGAGTGCCCGAGGCACATCGGGTCCCCCAAGCGTTCTTCACAAACGTCTATCCTTTGCCTTTTTTCCGCATTTGCACTTCACTCCTATAGAAAACATGAATTAATTTGATTTAAAACAATAAAAAAGGCAAGTTTTAATTGTATGGCCAAATTTTATATACCTTACTTTAACATTACATTTCACTAAAAGTAAAGATCTCATCCTTCGTCACTCTTCCAACATGGTAATATATATAGATGGTTCAGTGACTTGGAACAGCAGAAGTGGTTGGGGTTTTGTTGTCTACCTAAATGGGAGAGTAGTGATACAGGGTTCGGGAGCCTTTGAAGTTACCATATCAAGCATGCGAATGGAAATTGAGACGATGGAATGGCTAGTTACCTATGATGTGGTTAATGGTGTCGTTACGACAGAGTATGCTTGATAAGATCGAGGAAAAAATGCTTTGAAAAGAATGGTTCATCTGTTAAGCCAGTCAGCTGTGAGGAGTCTAACGTGGCTTTACTGTCCAGGGCATGTGGGAGTACATGGCAATGATGTGGCAGACAGACTTGCTGATCAGGCTAAAATAAATGGCAGACTGAGAATGGACAAGGGGGACATTGTGAAAGCTGTATTGGACAGACTGCGGGAAAATAAACAGCGGGAATGGACGAACAATGTGGTTGTGAAGAGATTGCTGGAGCTAGGACAAATTAAAGGAACAATTTTTTATAAATAGGAAACTACGAGGTTTTGGTACGGTAAAGTAAGAGAACAAATATTATAGGATTAAACCTCGAAAAAATCGTAGACAAAGCACTTTAGTGAGACGTGAGAGAAAGAAAAATCACAAGAGAATTACCTGGGATTCGAACACGGACTCCGGTAGGACGAGCAGCCGTCTAGCCACGAGAGAACAGCGTACTATCGACTTAGCCAAATAGCACCCCTTAAAAGGTGTTTTGTTGACATAGTCTTTAGCAACTGGTCAGCAGACATGAGAGATCGTGACACCCGGAAAGAAACGAGGTCGTGACACACAGAAATTCCGTAGCTTAGATTCATTCTCTCTAGCAGGTACCAACTAGACAAACATACACACGGTCTCCTGCCATGTCTGGTGCAAACTTGAACAACAATAACAAACGAACGAATACTTATTACATGAAGTTAGTGAAGGAGTGCTTTGTCTACGATTTTTTCGAGGTTTAATCCTACAATATTTGTTCTCTTACTTTACCGGACAAATTAAAGGTGCTGGCAGGAAATCCGAACTGTGTGGCAGAAAAAGCATCGTAAACAACCAACACTTTATGGGAACTATTAGCAAACATACTCTTGAATGGATGCGCCGGAGCATACAAGTATGTTGTACATGGGGCTATCCTGAATGCAATGAAGCCGGAGTCTGAATTTTAAACCTTAAATCTTTACTACAACTCAAAGACTATGAGGATGTCATTGTTTCTCTTGTTTTCACATATCCAGGCAGCTGTGACTTTGTTGTGGTCGCTTATGGTGGCGGCGGTGATGCCCATTACCCAGGCAGCGGAGGCCGTGTGTTTGAATCACAGCCTTTATTCTAATTCTACTCCAACGTGAGTTGAGCTTGCTAAAGTTAATTTTGCTAAAGTTAAGCTTGCTAAAGTTGAACTTGTTCGTGTTTGTTGATCGTTTTGTGGGCTGCTTTCAGCATATTTTTAAAGATCACTTCGAAGGGTCGCTTTGAAGATTACCCTGACAGTAATCTTTTAGGATCTCTATTAAGATTACTTTCATGAAGTGCTTTATGGTATATATTAGGACTACTTTCATGAAGTGCTTTTAGGGTATCTATTAGGACTACTTTCATGAAGTGCTTTTATGCTCTCCTTTAGGTTTGCTTTGGAGATGTTGCTTTTTCTTTTTTTTTTTTTTGAGGGGGGGGGTGGCCTTCTAAGATTACTTTGCGTACCCCTCTCAGGATCTCTCTTAGAATTGCTTTGTGGGTAGCTTTTATGGTCTTTTTTAGAATTTCTTTGAGGGCCCATTTTAAGATCTTTTGTTGTTGTTGTTGTTGTTATTGTTGTTGTTGTTGTTGTTGTTGTTGTTGTTGTTTAGAATTGCTTTGAGTGTCCCTTTTAGAAATTTTAACAAGCTTTGAAATATATTCTGTTTTTAGAAATCAGAGTGTGACTGATGTGCGAGAATATGAAAAGACAGAAATTTTTGTGATTCCTTTTCTGTTATATTGTTGTGTGTATAAAATGATAGGTTAGAGGTAGTTGTGTTTGTTTATGTTTCATATTCATTATTTGTCTTTTTGTGTTTATTACACTGGTTTAAAACTGATGGTGAATGCATGATATAGAGTTAAAGTTGATATAATGTTGATATACAGTTGACACAAAGTTAAAGTTGATACAGAGCTAAATTTGATTCAGAGTTAAAAGCTGATATAGAGTTAAAGCTGATATAGAGTTAAAACTGTTATATAGTTGATATAGAATTAAAGTTGCTAAAGAGTTAAAATCGGTACAGAGTTAAAGTTGATTTAGAGTAAATGTTGACATAAAGATGATACAGAGTTAAAGCTCTTACAGAGTCAAGCTGATAAAGAGTTAAAATATATATAAAGTTGATACATAGTTAAAGTTGATATAAAGTTAGTGTTGATATAACGTTTATATAGAGTTAATGCTCATGCAGGATAAAGAGTTAAAATTTCTATAAAGTTGATACAGAGTTCAAGCTGAGTGGTGAGCGACAGAATGGCAGATAAGTTATTTGAGTAGAAAGTTCATGTTCTTTGTCACTCTTTTTGTCTCTCTCTCTCTCTCTCCTTACCTCCATTTCTCACTCTCATCCCTATTTCCCCCTCCCCCCCCCCACATAAGCCTTTATCTCTCTCTCTCACACACACACACACGTCAGCAGATAAACACGTAGGCAAAGTATTTACATTTGCCAAGAATTTCTAGAAACTATATTAGCTTTTATCTTAAAAAGCCCGTACAGTTTATTTGTTCTGTCTACATAAAGTAGAAAGTAAACGCCCGTACAGTTTATTTGTTCTGTCTACATAAAGTAGAAAGTAAACGCCCGTACAGTTTATTTGTTCTGTCTACATAAAGTAGAAAGTAAAAGCCCGTACAGTTTATTTGTTCTGTCTATATAAAGTACATTAGTTCTGTTTACATAAACTATATGTGCTCTGTTTTTATAAAGAATGTTACTTCTGTCTGTCTAAAGTGTATTCATCATCATCATCATGTGCCGTGCCGACTGGCGTTGGCTATTATGCTTCTCCAGAGTACGCGATCCTTCATGCAGGCCATCAGCTCAGTTGGTGATCTCCTCTCACACCATCCCGTCAGACTGTCCAGTATCATTTCTCTTGGTCTTCCTCTTGATCTTCTTCCTTCTATTTTTCCTGTTGTTATAATATTTTCAATGCCCCCTCTTCTCATTGCATGTCCTATGAAAGTACATTGTCTCTCTCTTATCTTTTTGACAAGGTTTTTTGTCTCTCCAGCTCTTCTCCTACATTCTTCATTAGTTATTTTTGCTGTCCAGGGGATTCGCAACATTCTTCTAATAAACCACATTTCTGCTGCTTCCAATGATTTTTGTGCAGACTTGCCTATTGTCCATGATTCACTTCCATATAACAATATAGGTTCAATATAGCATTTTAGGACTCGTTTTCTAACATTCATTGATAAGGATGTGTTGGTCAATATGTTTCTCATTCTCTGAAATGCAGTCTTTGCTTGGCCTATTCTGTTCCTAATTTCTGTTCTGCATTTCCCATCTGAAGTTATTACTGCTCCAAGGTATTTGAATTTCTGCACCTGCTTTAGAACAGTTCCGTTTAATTTAATACTGCATGCTGGTGGATTCTTTTTCTTAGATATAACCATAGTATCTGTCTTTTTGATGTTCAAAGTAAGGCCTTTCTGTTCACTTTCTTTGGCGACTTTATCCAAGAGATTTTGCAGGTCTTGTTGGTTCTCAGCTATCAGTACTGTGTCGTCAGCATACCGAAGGTTGTTAATATTGTATCCTCCAATTTTTATGCCTGGTTCTGTGATGATTGTTCTTAGAATATTCTCGCTATACAGAGAAAAAAGGTCTGGAGATAGTACACATCCTTGTCGCACCCCTTGTTTTATAGGTTGATATTTTCCAATTCTATTTTCAACTCGAACTGCTGCTTCTTGCTGCTAGTATAGATGTTTTACAATCCTCAAGTTTTTGCCGTCTATATTGATGTCTTCAAGCATTTTAATAATTTCATTATGTTTCACCTTGTCAAATGCCTTAGTGTAATCAATGAAGCATAAGTAGAGATCTTTCTGTACTTCTAAAGCTCTTTCTGTTAGTGTTCGTAAAGCATAAATGGCATTGTGTGTTCCCTTTCCTTCAACAAATCCAAACTGTTCATCTGCTATTTCCATTTTTATCTTTTTCCTTGTTCTTCTCATAATTATTCTCAGAAGTAGCTTCGTTATGTGACATGAGAGTGTATTAAAGTGTATTACTTCTGTCTATATAAAGCATATTAGTTCTGTCTATATAAAGCATATTAGTTTTGTCTATATAAAGTATATTAGTTCTGTTGTCGATATAAAGTATATTAGTTCTGTTTATACAGTTCTGTCTATCTTATCTTATCTTATCTTATCTTATCTTATCTTATATCCTTCCCGTGCCGTTAGACGTCACATAGGGCTCGCAAAGTAGTTCGCCAATTTTTCCTGTCTTCGGCGAGTCTTTCAACCTCATCAAAGGATTTTATGCCTGTTAACTTGGCCTCTCTTAATAATGTTCTCTTCAGAGTTTCACGCGGTCTGCCCCTTTTTCTTCGGCCTGTTGTGTTCCACTTGATAGCTTGTTTTGGGATTCTCTGCTCATTTCTTCTCATCAAGTGGCCAATATATAAGTTCTAGCCCTGTATATATATATATATATATATATATATATATATATATGGGTGTCTGAGTGGCGAAGTGGTTAGTGCACTGGTCTCTCATGGCGAAGGTCTGGGGTTTGAATCCGGCCGGAGGCAACCCAGTCACCCAGCTGTAGAAATGGGTACCCGATTTCTTCTGGAGTTGGAGAAGGAAAGGCGGCCAGGCGTGATACTGACCATATCACCCTCTAGTGTGCTGACAGGTCAAGGAAAATATGGGCACTAACACTATAACCCTATGTACCTCTAAGATTATATATATATATATATATATATATATATATATATATAAACCTGATTCTTCCAGGGTGATCCCTAAAGTCTTGGAAAAACATGAAGCGGCCCTTTTACTTCTGCTTGGATTTGGAGGATTCTCGGTAATCCTTGCACTAGTTTACAACGCTATAAGGTATATATTATCATCCTTGCACTAGTTTACAACGCTATAAGGTATATATTATCATCCTTGCACTAGTTTACAACGCTATAAGGTATATATTATCATCCTTGCACTAGTTTACAACGCTATAAGGTATATATTATCATCCTTGCACTAGTTTACAACGCTATAAGGTATATATTATCATCCTTGCACTAGTTTAGTACGCTATAAGGTATATATTATCATCCTTGCACTAGTTTACAACGCTATAAGGTATATATTATCATCCTTGCACTAGTTTAGTACGCTATAAGGTATATATTATCATCCTTGCATTGGTTTACAATATATATATATAATTCTTGCACTACTTTAATGTGCTATAACTTATACATTATCATTCTTGCACTCATCTGCATTGTTATAAAGTACAGGCTCTCATTCATCCACTAAAATGGTAAAGATAATCTTGCCATGCCTTAGGGGCACATAGGAGCACAGTTAAAAAAGTATAACTATCATTCCTGCAACTTGTTTACATTGTTTTTTTTCAGTGGTTTTCAAACCGTGTGCTCCGGCACGCTGAGGCAGCTTGAGATTGTGCCGCCATATTTTAGTTGTAAAAATATCGTCCTTCAAATTACACCTGGCTCAGTGTAAAGTAAACAATTTCCTTTTTAAACCCATAAATTTGGGCTTAATATGAGCAGATGTGTGCCTCGAAGGAAATTTGCGTTGCGAAGTGTGCCAAAGTCTGCAAAAGTATGATATCCACTGCACTGGTTTACATTCTTATAAGGTATGAGCCATTAAATTATTTCTGACACCAGATTCGGGAGTGTATGCGTTGTATACGCTGCCAACATTATAACAACATTTGCCTCGTTCAGCTTTGCCACGTGACACCGGGTGTGTAAACATTCTCTCTTCTTCCTGACCCAGATTTAGAACCTGATTCTAACGACAAGGCTCCTGTTTCTGGCTACAACTTGCTCTGCTTTTCCTGGCTGTGTTAAGTATGTCATTTAAACAATTACTTATTTAACGTGTATACTGAAAATATAACGAGGAATGTTAGAGAAAGATGTAGACAAAGAATATTACGATGCCATAACAATTGGAGGTTATGAAATACTAGAGGTTAGATATACTGATGACACAGTGTTACTGTCCACAACACAAAAAGGAATGGGAAAACTAATTATGTCAGTCCGCAAGAACAGCCAAGAGCAAAACGTCTACATTAATGTGAAGAAAACTAAATTTATGACAACTGACAAAACAAATAGGGCAGCTGAAATATATATCAATGAGTACAAATTGGAAGAGGTGGAGAGTTTTGAATATCTTGGATCGTTACTAACTAATAATGGAGATACAATGAGGGAAATTAAAAAGAGGGCATCTATAACTCTTCAGAAAGTAAAACAACTAAAGAATCTGTGGAAAGGAACAGACAGAGCTACAAAAATAATATTTTTAAGGGCATGCATCTTTCCCATCGCAACATATGCCTGTGAGACCTGGACACTTAACAAAACAGCTGAGAAACACATAAATGCCTTTGAATGTAAATGCTACAGAAGAGTTCTTCAAATATCATGGACACAAAAAGAACAAATATATCCATACTACAAGAACTTAATATTGAAGAAGGCTGACTAGTAAAGAAGATTAAACAGAGAAAATTTAAATATTTAGACACATTAAACGTAATGATAATCTAGAGAAGACCGTCTTGGAAGGGTACATAATGAGAAAAAGAAAGAGAGGAAGACCAAAGCGAAGATGGCTGCAAGACATCGTTGATAATCTGCAAATGGATGCATCAGCAGCAGGCCATCTTGCTTACAACCTAGAGGCCTACATGAGAGCTGTTACGGAGCCAAAGTTCCGCAAGAGACATGCAAATGACTGACTGATGCAGTTTCTAGAGAATCTGAAATAATGAAATGAGCGCTGAACTCGAGACACCAACTTTACGTGGGCAGGCATTAAGAGGACTCCATTCTCAATAAAAAGAATGGTAGTATTACCGTTATTAATTCTTGCTGATTTTTTCTTTCACTCCCCATTAACAGTCTTGAAGAGGTCTCAACTAAAATAATAATTACAAGTGAACAGTTGTATAATCTGTTTAGTTCACTTGACAAGGAACGAACTTATAAATAATAAATAACAAATAACGTATAGGACATTTAGTTGTTAGCTGCACAAGGCACATGGGGCTTCCGTAAGGGTTTTCCACAAACGCCTGTCCTTTGTCTTTCTTTTCCGCTCTTGCCCACGAGAGCCCTCCATCGCTCAGCATCCTCTCTGTTGTTCACCTCCATGTCTCCTTTGATCTACCCTTACTTCTGTTTCCCTGTGGTGTCCCATCTTGGTGCTGTTTTTTTTAGGTAGTGAGCCGTCAGTCATCCAGAGCACACGTCCCAACCTAAGCCGCGCTCAGGGACTGAAAAATAAATGTCATGACCCACTCCCAAGGAAACGTGACCCACTCCCAAGGAAACGTGACCCACTCCCAAGGAAACATGACCCACTCCCAAGGAAACATGACCCATTCCCAAGGAAACATGACCCACTCCCAAGGAAACATGACCCACTCCCAAGGAAACATGATTTTGTGCCTCCTCATCTTCACTGCTCTGGCTGCAAAGAATGTCACCGTGCAGTTCCAGGGAGACAGAAGAAGAACCATTTCGGTTAGACGTTCTGAATTTGTTGGTGACTTCTGGGGATTCTACCTCCCAGCCCACATCTCCAGAACCCCAGAAAACATCCCCCCCCCCCCCCTTCCCAATAACTACGATCTGATGGTCTGCATCTTTTCTCTAAACCCGGTCTTCCTATCCCCTCACCCCACCCTCGGAGAATGTTACCGTCCAGTTTTGGAACCACTGCATTAAGTGGAAGAATCAGCAAAGAATATAGAATGACCAATCAACCATTTCATATTATAAGGGACAGTTCCGTATTGTAAGGATTTGTCCCGAGAATCGTATTACTTCGATGTATAAACTAGGGGGAAAAGTAGGAACTGCTTTATTACTTAACATTGACAACAACGTGACGTTTTGGCGCCAGCCATCTTCTTACCAACACAAACTGGACAAAGAATCAGACAGAGGAGACATAGTATAGACTCACATGAAATTTATATAAAAGAAATACTTTTTAACAAATGAAAAAAAAAATTAATCAAAAATGGAACTTAGCTTAAGTCTTGGAAGAGTGTAAGGTAGGACTCGTAACACTACTTCTCGTATTCATTAGGCACGGACACCTAAATGTACCCTATTTTAAAATGCGTGTCCCATACTGTCCCGTATTTTCATTTTTGATCACCACCTGATCGGAAATACCCAGAAAACAAAACAATATATATATATATATATATATCTTAGTAGAATTTTTGCAACTTTGAAGAAAATCCACTCTGTAAAGAAGTACAAGTAGGACTGATTGGCACATTTGTAAGAAAAGTTATAAACCTAATCTACGGGTTTAATTTTGCGTTAAAATTTAAATTTAACTTGCACGCCACTCCCTCCACACCTGCCCCACCCTTACCACTCGACTGAGTGTCCCGTATGTGGATTTCGAAGAGATGCCCCTGTTGTATAGGCATATCTCCAGGCATATCTGGCTTTCCTGTTTTCCGCTGTATTGCGGGCTGCAAATAACGTTTTCATGTTTATAATTTTCAGAATGGGCTGTCTTCTTCCGATGATTTTTTTTTTTAACTAACAAAGCATCCAGCTGCTGTCGGCGCTATCTTGCTTCCTGGATTCGTGTCTGAAGGTCACATTCTGTCAGTCTCCTAATATTTCGGACCCTTTCATTGCTGTTTAAGCAGCTGGGCTTATTAACAACTGTACAAAAACCCCCTAAGTGTGTAAGTGGAAGGAAGAACTGCAAGAAATTATATTTCCATGAATACACAGATGATGATTGCCATTTTATTAAGCAGTAAAATATTCCTTTTTTTATAGTACATTAGTTTAAACTTATCATATTGCTCACTTAAATAGACTAAACGAATAATTAATGTATATAAAACTACGTATATAAGTATATAAAACTAAGTATATTACTATACGCATATAAAACTAAGTATATAACTATAAGTATATAAAACTAAGTATATAATTATAAGTATATAAAGCTAATTATATAAAACTAAGTATATAACTGTAAGTATATAAAACTAAGTATATAACTATAAGTATATAAAGCTAATTATATAAAACTAAGTATATAAAACTAAGTATATAAAACTAAGTATATAACTACAAGTATATAAAGCTAATTATATAAAACTAAGTATATAACTATAAGTATATAAAACTAAGTATATAACTATAAGTATATAAAAATAAGTATATAACTATAAGTATATAAAGCTAATTATATAACACTAAGTATATAAAACTAAGTATATAAAACTAAGTATATAACTACAAGTATATAAAGCTAATTATATAAAACTAAGTATATAACTATAAGTATATAAAACTAAGTATATAACTATAAGTATATAAAAATAAGTATATAACTATAAGTATATAAAGCTAATTATATAACACTAAGTATATAAAACTAAGTATATAACTATAAGTATATAAAACTAAGTATATAACTATAAGTATATAAAAATAAGTATATAACTATAAGTATATAAAGCTAATTATATAACACTAAGTATATAAAACTAAGTATATAAAACTAAGTATATAACTACAAGTATATAAAGCTAATTATATAAAACTAAGTATATAACTATAAGTATATAAAACTAAGTATATAACTATAAGTATATAAAAATAAGTATATAACTATAAGTATATAAAGCTAATTATATAACACTAAGTATATAAAACTAAGTATATAACTATAAGTATATAAAACTAAGTATATAACTATAAGTATATAAAAATAAGTATATAACTATAAGTATATAAAGCTAATTATATAAAACTAAGTATATAAAACTAAGTATATAACTACAAGTATATAAAACTAAGTATATAACTATAAGTATATAAAGCTAATTATATAAAACTAAGTATATAAAACTAAGTATATAACTATAAGTATATAAAGCTAATTATATAAAACTAAGTATATAACTATAAGTATATAAAGCTAAATATATAACTATAAGTATATAAAGCTAATTATATAAAACTAAGTATATAACTATAAGTATATAAAACTAAATATATAACTATAAGTATATAAAGCTAATTATATAAAACTAAGTATATAACTATAAGTATATAAAACTAAGTATATATAACTATAAGTATATAAAGCTAATTATATAAAACTAAGTATATAACTATAAGTATATAAAACTAAGTATATAAAACTAAGTATATAACTATAAGTATATAAAGCTAATTATATAAAACTAAGTATATAACCATACACGAAGCCACTGCAGTAAAGCTGTGATAACAAAAGATATTAACGTTCACACTGAAACGTCACAACTGTGTGCTCGTTAAGTAATAAACCTGTTCCTACTTTTTTCCCTAGTTTATACATTCACTTAATTAGATTAAAGCAGTGTTTCCCAGCCTGGGACATATGCCCCACAATGGGGCAACTTGAATATTTTAGGGGGCAATTAGAATATATTTATATTATATTTATTTTTAGAATTTGGTTGAGTATTATGCTGTTGGGAGGGCAGAGGGCGTGGAATAGATTATCAAAATCTTTGAGGCCCTGAGACGGGGCATGAGTCAGAAAACGTTGGGAAGCACTGAATGACCTGCATGACCATGATTTTAGATTTTCATATGTACTGGGAACCGGAAAAAAAATTAGTGTATTGCGTTATTCACTCTGTTGCGGTGGTCTGGATGTAACAGTATTTTGAGATGGATGTTTTACCCGAGGTCTCTTACTGTACCCACGCCTGCATGGTTCTGTACGTTTGACTGTAATAAGCAACTCACACAAGCCAGGACCCCTGCACAGTCCGTGAGCACGTAAGAAGGGGTTAAGCCCGAACACGCCAGGATCTTGAGTGAGGTAGAGGCCAGAGCAGAGCCGGAGGAGAGGGAGTATTAACGGTCATGGTGACCAGAAAGCTGGAGTCTGGAATAGAAGATGGAACATTTGTCCTGCTCTTGAAGTTGAAGAGCACGCTGCCGTGGGAAGATTCCCGCGATCTCCGTTGTACTTTTTGTATTATGGCCGAGTTGCGGAGACTTCTTCATGTGACGTGTCCTTTTCCAGAACGTTGTCCCTCTCACTGCCTTCCTGAACGGGGAGCGGTCTTGCGCAAGTTGACCAGCTTCTCGCACTGACCGTTATGACCGAAGTTCACCTGCGGCGAGGTCGACTCTTATGTCTTTTGCCTGGCACTACGCCTTCTAGTATCAACCTCTCCAAACCGCTGTGCCAAAGATGATTAATTTCGATCATTACATGGCATGATCAAATTCGGCAGCTACACACACCAGGATGGTGACACCAGAAAAGAAGTTAGAATTAGAATTGCAAAAGCATCATTGACCTTCAAGAATCTTGAGAACATATGGCATTCAAAAGTTATAAGCACAAAAAACAACCTCAGATTATTCAGTTCAAATGTAATATCCACCCTCATTTATGCATGCGAAAGCTGGAAAACAACAAATTAGACTCTTTTGAAAGCTAAGGAAAATACTCTATATAAAGTGGAACAAATTCGAGAACAATGCAGAGAAAAGGCAGATGAGCGGGCAACCAGTCTCATGGGTGATCAAAAAAAAAAAAGGAGATGGACATATGTTGGTCACGTGATGAGAAAAAATAGTCAGACAATCCCAAAACAAGCTGTCAAGTGGAACACAACAGGTCGAATAAAAAGAGATCGACCACGTGAGACATTGTTAAGAGAGGCCTAATTAGTAGACATAAAATCCCTTGATGAGGTAGAAAAGCTTGCCAAAAAAAAACAGGAAAACTTGGCGAACTACCACGCGAGCCCTATGTGACGTTTAACGGCTCGGGAAGGATGTAAGAGAATGTAAGATGGCCAACTCCCTCCTTCAACCATCCATCATCCATTACCGTATTAAATGTTATGTTATTTGTTAGCCAAGGACTTATGGCTGTTACTGTTACATGTTATGGCAACGACTGTAATTATAGATGAGTTTTACCTTGATCCTGAGTTTGGATACCCATCTCAGAGTTTGATCTCGTTTGTTCTTCTGTTGTGCGTGGGCTCTATTAGAGTGAATAGTACCAATCATAATCTGCCATCAGTACCCGTAAGTTTCAGTCATACAGGAGAGAACACGACACACACGGTAGTACTTGCATATACCAGCAAAGGAAAACCCCGGCGTATCTTGGAGCTGTGCATGTGTTAACAAATCATCGTTTACTGACGCTTTTTTTTTTTTTTGTTGTCCTTGCTAGACGCTACGTCTTTGATGACGCCAATAACCTTGACTCGACCTTCGATGCTGGCGGCAACGTGTCTGCTTCTCTGACCGCTGTCACCCTGGCAGCGCAGCTGCTGTGGCCGGCTGACCTCATGCAAAGTGCAACTGTAGCTGTGAAGGTTAGTTGCAGTACATCTTCTTCTTTGTTTGCTGTATTTACCTCCCCCCCCCCGCCTTTTTTTCTCTTACCCTGGGGTCAGTTGCTATCGGGCCACCCCCTTTGTTTGGCTCTAGTAATAAAGGTAGACAGAGATGTGTGAAATGTCTGCCTTTATCTCTGTAAACGCAGGCTAACTCCATTTATCCTTGTTCTCTCTCTTTCTCTCTCTTTCCCTCTCTCTCTTTCTTAGTCTCTTTCTCCCTCTCTCTTTCTCTCTCTTTCTTAGTCTCTCTTTCTTAGTCTCTCTTTCTCTCTCTCTCTTTCCCTCTCTCTCTTTCTCTCTCTCTTTCTCTCTCTCTTTCTCTCTCTCTCTTTCTCTCTCTCTTTCCCTCTCTCTCTTTCTTAGTCTCTCTTTCTCTCTCTCTTTCCCTCTCTCTCTTTCTTAGTCTCTCTTTCTCTCTCTCTTTCTCTCTCTCCCTCCCCCTCCCTCTCCCTATCTCCTTAGAAACCCAGTTCAGAATAAATCAGACAGTAAGTCTGTTTGGAAAGCAATTAACATTCATCTTTAAAGAACAACACAGCAGGACTTGATGAAATCAGCAACAAGATATTACTCTACTCTGCCCCAGTAATTACAGATACACTAACATACATTTACAATCAGTGCATTGCACATTGTCATTTTCCTCAGGCTTTTAAAATTGCAAAAATATATCCCCTTTTTAAATCTGGTTCGGAGCCCTCAAGCTATAGACCAATTTCCATTCTATCGACTTTGTCAAAACCACTAGAAAAACACATACAAAAAACAACCTTACAACAGATGTAAGAAAATGATTTCATTGTTGACTGTCAGTCAGGTTTTAGGCCGAAACATTCCTGCCACACAGCTCTCACAAAGATGACAGAATATTGGTTATCTAATATAAACGATGATAAATTATGTGGTGCTGTCTTTGTTGACTTTAAAAAAGCTTTTGACATGATTGATCATGAAATCCTAGTTAGAAAGCTTGAGACTTACAGATTACACCCTGACTTGACCAAATTAATTCATCTTTTCTTTCCAACAGACAACAGGTAGTTTGCCTCAAAAACTCTAAATCAAGTTCATCTGTGGTTGATAATGGCATTCCACATGGATCTATTCTTGGTCATCTCCTGTTTACCATCTACATCATTGATCTTCCACTTCATCTCAAAAAATCATCTTGTGACCTCTTTGCTGATGACTGCACAGTTTACACTAGTGACAATGACTGTATTAACCTTGAGATAACTCTTCAAAATTGAAATAAACAGTCTAATTAACTGGAGCAATAACAAGAGAATGCTCATAAACACCTGCAAAACAAAATCCATGCCCATTACAACAAGACAGAAATTAACAAATTCACCAACAACAACACTACAGCTCTATGCTGGAACTTCACAGATAGAGAATGTTAGTGAACATAAAACTCTAGGTCTCATGATTGATCACCACCTCAGCTGGAATCATCATGTAGACAATCTAACCAAACTCATTGCACAAAAAGTTTACCAATTTACTAAAATTAAACATTTTCTTGACTTAGACACCAGAAAAATATATTACATATCACAGATACAAACACACTTGGACTACTGCTCCACAGTCTGGGATGGTTGTTCCATGTCAAACATGAAAAGACTTTACTCACTTCAAAAACGAGCAGTAAAGCTTATAGATGGCAAACATGCAGCACGTATTACAAATAAGGACACACATTTTGATATTCTACCCCTCAAGAAAATATTTCTTTTCATCAAGGCAAAATTAATTCATAAAATAAAATTCTATCGCACAATGCTCCACCCTATCTGTGGTCGTTGTTCAAATCCAACCCAAAACACAGTCAACGCTTAAGCAATTGTATTTTCCCAAAACCAAGGCAGAACATGTTTTAAAAAAGCTTCTCTTACTCAGCTGCCCACCTTTAGAATGTCCTACCAATTCATGTAAAACTTAAAAGTAATATTCGTTCTTATAACTTCAAACTTTGTCAACATCTGTTTGATATGGACTATAAGCCTCCCTAAGCATAGTCTAAAGTAGTTTAAATTATGACTTGAGTGTTATCATTTTTTTTTAATACTGCTTTTCTATAAATTTGTTAGTTTTGAATGAGTGTAAGAATGCAAGTTTATTTCATGTTGTATAATAATTCAGAATGTAGAGTGTATGGACAAGAGATGAGTTTATTATTTGTTTATATAATCATTTAATGTCTCTTCATGATTATTATGCTCATTAACAAATGCTGAATGACTGTGACTGAGTGAAAGGTGTATGATGAACGACAGAATGTCAGACAGGCCTGCGTGCCCATTTCTTAACCCTGTGAAAATAAAGTACGTTCGTTCATTCGTTCGTTCGTTCACTCTATCTGTCTCCCACTCTACCACTCTCCCTCTCCCTCTCTCCTCCCCCCCCCCCTCTCTCTCTCTCCAGTTGTTTACTCCAAGTTCTCTTATGTCTTCTTCCTCGTTGCATCTCCATCTGTGACTTGATTTTCTATTCGGGCATGTCCCTATCATCATCATCATCATCATCATCATCATCATCATCATCATCATCATCAGGTGCCGTGCCGACAGAGTACACGATCCTTCATGCAGGCCATCAGCTCAGTTAGTGATCTCCTCTCACACCATCCCGTCAGACTGTCCAGTATCATTTCTCTTGGTCTTCCTCTTGATCTTCTTCCTTCTGTTTTTCCTGTTGTTATAATATTTTCAATGCCCCCTCTTCTCATTGCATGTCCTATGAAAATACATTGTTTCTCTCTTATTTTTTTTTTTACAAGATTGTTTGTCTCTCCAGCTCTTCTCATACGTTCTTCCTTTGTTATTTTTGCTGTCCAAGGGATTCGCAGCATTCTTCTAATAAACCACATTTCTGCTGCTTCCAATGATTTTTGTGCAGACTTCCCTATTGTCCATGATTCACTTCCATATAACAAGATAGGTTCTATATAGCATTTTAGGACTCGTTTTCTAACAAGTTTTCTTAGATATATATATACAAGTATATACCGGTTTTGTCCGACAATTCTCTTCCGTTGTTTACTGCATGACCCAACCTTTGTTATGGGTGCGTTTGGGAATATTTTGTATGAACTTTGCATTTCTCTGTTGACTCTGATAGTTCAGGCGAAGAAGCTGTCCAGTTTGGCAGGCAATCAGCGACCCATAGCTAGCATGCCGGCGTCAGGATTGACGAACCGTAGCCAACCAAGAGCGTGTTCTACCTCTCTAATGGTACCCCCAATAACAGACCTTATACTGGACAATTTGGCAGGGATCGCCTCCCACACTGGCTAATTGGGAACTCCATAGTCCCAATGGCTGTGGAATCTGGCAAATAAGCATTGCACACCCTTTGCTTGTTAGCTCCACCCAAGGACTTGAAAAAATAGCCGCCATAAGGCTCTTCCAATCCGACACGTTGCTGTGCATCAACATACTCAATGGCTGTTGTTGCTGTTCCGAGGTATTTGAATTTAAATACCTGTGTCAGCATCTTCCTGTTGAAAAAAGGATATTGCACTTCGATATATATATATATATTTTTTTAATATGACCCCATTGTATTCTACATTTTCTTTTGTGCACGTATGTCCGTCGAGATAATGGGAGAATGAAGAGCGGGAATGGAAGAACAATGTAGCTGTGAAGAAACTGCTGGAGCTAGGACAGATTAAGGGCGCTTGGCAGGAAATCCCAACTGTGAGGCAGAAAACGCGTCATAAACAACCAACACTTGACAGGAACTGTTAGCAGACATACTCTTGGATGGATGCTGCGGCATGCGGGGGAGCATATATGGGGTTTTCCCGAATGCAATGAAGCCGGAGTCTGAATTTTGAACTTTGAACTATGGTCCTTCTTGGACGCCTCACATGGGACGGAAAAAAGGCATTTATGCAACACTGTCATTTTACTGTCTTATGGCTGTCATTTTACTGTCTTATGGCTGTCATTCATTATATGCAGAGCCGGATAGCGTTGTTTATCATGCTTCTCCATCTTGTACAATCCTTGGTGTTTCTAATCAAGTATAAATTTATGAAAGCTGACGTTCTGTGTAGCACTTATTACCAGCCCTAGGGAAATCCTCTTTGAGGCTGGTTTAAGTGTGAAAGAATGTGTGCTCGAAATCGTGCGGGGACTCGACGTGAGGTAAAAACACAGAAGGTACGCAATTTCCGTAGATCCCTTAAGATGAGCAGCAGATGTGAGAAGATGATATAAAAAGAGACGCATGAAGGGTACATGGAGAGACCAAGGACAGACAAGGGTACACGGAGAGACCAAGGACAGACAAGGGTACACGGAGAGACCAAGGACAGACAAGGGTACACGGAGAGACCAAGGGCAGACAAGGGTACACGGAGAGACCAAGGGCAGACAAGGGCACACAGAGAGACCAAGGGCAGACAAGGGTACATGGATAGACCAAGGACAGACAAGGGTACACGGAGAGACCAAGGGCAGACAAAGGTACACGGAGAGACCAGAGGCAGACAAGGCCACACGGAGAGACCAAGGGCAGACACATCACAGACTTCAAGATGGAAAAACGGGACTCAGCCTACGGGAACTGACAACGACAAGAAGCTCTGACCCAAGGTCGATGGAGTTTCAAAAAGGCCAGGGTGGTGATTTAACTGAACCCGGCAGTTACTGGACGAGGAACGCCCATGAATATTTTGAAGTGTGTAGCGGTCAAGAAGACTTTCCCCCGACCTGAAACGGGAATGCTTGTTCAGGAGATTCACGGTGAGATATAACTCTACTTGAACAACATAACAGGTATGACTCTGCATTGACATTTATAATGAGTTATGGAATAATTGTCCTTACCGGGTTCAGTCCCAGCAGTGGGATTTTTTTTTCTGGTGCACACACAGACCCCGGGGTTCACCCAGCCTCTAAGAATGGGTACCAGAGAAATCTGGGAAGTTAAATCAGCCAGGCGTGATACTGACCACATCACACTTTCATATGGCGACGGTCATGGAAAATATGGGCCTAGCACTGTATTCCCCTAATATGCCTTAATGGTGTGGAAAAGGGAAATTTACCTTTACCTTCGCTGTAGCTGATAGACAGAGTTAGCGAAGAACAATGTTGTATATCTTATTTGTGTGATTCTTTCTTCTTCATCCTTTATTTCATCAATCGTTATCGAGAGTTTCCATCCATAAACTTTCTATTTTAATGTTGAAGGCCGGACTTTTGCTGGATTGTGTGACGTAAATGTGAGAGTCCTGTCAGTCAGTCATTTGCATGTCCCTTGCGGAACTTTGCCTCCTTAGCAGCTCTCCTGTAGGCCTCTCGATTGTAAACAAGATGCCTTGCTGCTGATGCATCCATTTGCAGATCATCAACGATGTCTTGCAGCCATCTTCGCCTTGGTCTTCCTCTCTTTCTTTTTCCCATTATGTACCATTTCACGGCGGTCTTCTCTAGATTATCATGACGTTTAATGTGTCCTCTGTACTAGCCAACCTTATTCAATATTAAGTTCTTGTAGTATGGATATATTGGGGGTTCTGTACGTAACGTAAAAAACATTGGAGAACCTTCTGAAATAGTGAAATTAATAATTTCAGAGAGAGCAACTGTTCGTTCGGCCGCGGCACGGCATTTCTTTCATTCATCCTTCATTCTTCTGTACCTTTAACCTTTGTCTGCTCATGGCATGTCCAAGAAATTCTGACCGTCTTTTTTCCCTAAATTTTATTTGCTTTAGAAATGTAAATAGTGGAAGATTGTATCTCTTATTTTATTTTCAGTTTGGCATCGCTGGCGTGTTCTGGTACTGCGCAGTTGTGCTTGTCAACGTGTCGTTATTTCCTCTGTTTTCTTGCAAGTTTAAGACAAAAGCGCCAGGAGCAAAGACTTATTTGCAGGTAAATGAGTGAAAGTTTCTATTGGTTATGGCTTTGGAGCAAGATATGATGCCCCCAAATAATTTGCCGCCCTGCTATGCTACTGATAGATAAGAGAAATGACGACTGCGGTAAAACTGGTTCCAGTGATGAAAGTAGATGGAGGTGTACCATTCAATTTTACAAAAAAGATGAAAAGGTTGAGGAAAGTGGGCAGAAACAAGAATGGCAGAAAGTAAGTTGAACACCTATAAATGAAGATCATACAACAATTCAATATTTCGGCAAAAGGCTTTTTCAAGGATCACATACAGAAACAACACAACAGATAAAAACATGAAAAAGAAATGAAAAATGCAGACTTTTTTATCCTCATAGTAAGAAAGATGGGGACAAAATTTGTGTGTTTTTATCTGTTGGGTTGTTTTTCTGTGAGATCCTTGAAAAAAAGCTTTTGGTGAAATATTGGATTGTTTTATGTTCTTCATTTGCATGTTCTCATCTTACTTTCTGCCATTCTTGTTTCTGCCTACTTTCATCACTCTTTCTATCTTTTTGTAAAACTTAACCATACGCCTCCATCTACTTCTATCACAATGAAAGATCAGTTCTTCATTCCTGAATAGACAGACCTGTCATTGGCTAGTCAGACGGTAACAAACATGTGTAGGCACTTGGCGTGTGTTTGTGTGAAATAAACAAAGATTTGTTTTTGAAAGAGGTATCTTTGATGCACATTTGTTATTATACTTTTTTCCACTAGATAATTCTAGCAAGATGTGGGCGATTAGCTCACTCCATCTTCTGTGCGTTTGCACTCTTAGTCAACGTTGTGGCACTGTCTTCCATAATCGTTGGTGGAATCGCTCTGCTGCAGGTAGGCAACTAGAGTACCACATGATCAAAAGTTATTATTATCTTTTTTTTTAAACATGAATGTAAATGTAGACCCCATCATGCCATAGAGGCACCTCAGAGTTAGTGGTGTTAATGCTCATATTTTCTTTAAACTGTCAGTTCACCAAAGGGTATGTTACTGCTTGTAGTTTTCTTGGTCTGTCAGTGCATGAGAGAGGGATGTGATTAGTTTCGAGTTTGATTAATTTTGGGTTTGATTAGTTTTGGGTTTGATTAGTTTCGAGTTTGATTAGTTTCGGGTTTGATTAGTTTCGAGTTTGATTAGTTTTGGGTTTGATTAGTTTTGGGTTTGATTAGTTTCGAGTTTGATTAGTTTTGGGTTTGATTAGTTTTGAGTTTGATTAGTTTCGGGTTTGATTAGTTTCAGGTTTGATTAGTTTCGGGTTTGATTAGTTTCAAGTTTGATTCCCCAGCTTCTGAAGGAGGTATCAGTTTGTTTCATAATCTTGGCTGATTAATCAAAATAATCATTTCTGTACCAGAACAAGTATACAAGTTTCATATACTAGTTTAAACTTCTCACTGTATCTTTCAGTGAGCAGAGGTCGATAATAGCTAATATTTCTTAAATGAAATGCAATCAGTACATCTAGTATCTATCTCACATGAAGTGTATTCAGTACATCTGATATCTGATATCTGATATTAATATATATTAATATATATTATTATATTCTAAGAGTTCTTAACATATCATGGACACAAAAAAGAAAAAATATATCCATACTACAAGAACTTAATGTTGAAGAAGGCTGGCTAGTAAAGAGGATTAAACAGAGAAAACTTAAATATTTTGGACACATTAAACGTCATGATAATTTAGAGAAGACCATCTTGAAGGGTGCATAATGAGAAAAAGAAAGAGAGGAAGACCAAGGCGAAGATGGCTGCAAGACATCGTTGATAATCTGCAAATGGATGCATCAGCAGCAGGCCATGTTTCTTACAACTAAGAGGCCTACCGGAGTGCTGTTAGGGAGGCAAAGTTCCACAAGGGACATGCAAATGACTGACTGACTGAATAGATGATCTCCATCTTCTTCTCCCAGGCTTGTGTGACACTGAGGCTGACTTTGATTGGAAATTTAGAATCTTTGCCAGTTTCTTATTTGTCAGCTTTTTTATGTCACACCAGAGACTTTTGTTCTTTCCAGAAAAAAAAATTAGTCCTGTCATGCTGTATAGAGATATTTATGAACACGATGTTTATGCCCCACGTTTTCCTTGACCTAACAGAACACTAGATGGTCATGTGATCAGCACCATACCTGGCTGCTTTTCTTTTTGCCAACTTCAGAAGGTGACGGGTACCTATTTCTACAACTGGGTGACTGTGTTACTTCCAGCCGGACATAAAACTGTGAATTCCACGTGAGAGATGAGTGCATTAATTACTACACCACTCGTGTGGCCATTTCTCACAAGAAATCACATGGAAATGATCCTTATATTAAAATTTACAACTCAAATAACAGGAGGGATATGAATGTTTGTGTACTTTGTATCTAATGTAGATAAATAACACTTACTGACATTCCCATGTTTGCTTCTTCTATTTTTGTTCAAAATCACTTGAAGGCAACAGTGAAGGATGCCAATCCTGAATTCTGTGTCCTGCTGCTGGCAACGCTGTGTGGAAGCTACACGTTTATTGGCGGATTAGGCTCAACGTTGTATGTTAGCTACTTCAACCTGCTGGCAACGTTTATTGTTCTCAGCATCCTGGTGATCAGTGTTTTCTATGTGGTATGTACGAGCTGTCATATCATGCATGTATGTATGTACGAGCTGTCATATCATGCATGTATGTATGTACGAGCTGTCATATCATGCATGTATGTATGTACGAGCTGTCATATCATGTATGTATGTATGTACGAGCTGTCATATCATGCATGTATGTATGTACGAGGTGTCATATCATGCATGTATGTATGTATGAGCTGTCATATCATGCATGTATGCATGTATGAGCTGTCATATCATGCATGTATGTATGTATGTACAAGCTGTCATATCATGCATGTATGTATGTATGTATGTACGCTTTCTTTAAAATGTTAATATAGGACCATCAGTAATCATCAGTCTGTATTCATCATGAATATTCATAACTGAATATTTTTAAGTCTGTAATCTTGTCTTCTAAGAACACTAAACCAGACTGGAAAACTAGCACAAACCATCAAGGAAATGCACAGATACAAACTAGACATACTAGGAACACAAGAAGCAAGATGGACAGGACAAGGCAGAAGGAAATTAACAACACAGCACACAGAAGATACAATAATATGGTCAGGTAAAGAAGATCTTCATGAAGGAGGAGTAGCATTGATTATAACAAAAGAAGCATCAAGAGCATTGCTGAAATGGACCCCAATAAATGAGAGATTATTATATGCACGCTTCAACTCAAGATTCACGAAGCTGTCTATTATAGTTTGTTATGCACCAACAGAAGCAGCTGAAGAGGAATTAAAAGAAGATTTTTACAACAGCCTCCAAGCAACAGTAGAAACAATACCCAAGCATGATATGCTACTCATCTTGGGCGACCTCAATGCAAAAGTAGGTGAAGGAAATGAAGATAGAAGAAGAATCATGGGAAGAGAAGGAATTGGAGAAATAAATGAAAATGAAGAAAGACTGTGCAGTTTCTGTGAAGAAAACATGATGACCATCGGAGGGACAATTTTCCAACACAAAAATATCCATAAGGTGACTTGGAGGTCACCAGATAAAACCACAGAAAACCAAATCGATCACATACTAATAAACAACAAGTGGAAACGGTCACTACAAGATGTGCGAGCAAGGAAAGGGGCAGATGTAGGAAGTAATCACAACCTTCTGGTAGCAAAAATAAAACTAAAATTAAGGAAAGCCAAAATCGGAGAACACAGAAAGATACATTTTGATACAAGAAAACTGATAGACCAGCAAACAAGAAATGAATTCTCAATAATACTTAAGAACCGCTTCAGTGTCCTACAAGATGAAGCAGAAATGTCCATATTAGAGTTCAATAAAACACTACAGGAAACAGCAAAAGAGGTGCTGGGATATCGGAAAAGGAGAAAAGAGGAATGGATAAGCGAGACCACATGGGAAAAGATAGAGCAAAGAAAAGAAATCAAGAAAAAATTACTGAACACCAAATCACAACGGCTTAAAGAACGAGTTTTAAGTAATTATGCACAAAAAGACAAAGAAGTGAAGGAATCATGCCGTCAAGATAAACGTCAATATTATGACAACTTAGCAGAAACAGCAGAGAAAGCAGCATATACAAATGACATGAAAACCATATATAAAATCACGAAACAGATGACAGGTAACTTCAACACAAGATGTGAAAGTGCAGTAAGAACACAAAATGGACAACTGGTCAGTGGAGAAAGAGAAAAAATTGAAAGATGGAGGGAACACTTTAACACCCTACTAAACAGAACACAAGCAGCACAAGCAATAGACATACCTGAAGCAAAAACGGAACTAAACATCAATACAGGACCAATAACAATAAATGAAGTAAAGGAGGCGATAAAGATGCTAAAATCAGACAGGGCACCAGGTGAAGATGAAGTGACTGCTGAGATGTTGAAAGCAGAAGAAACAGAAACACCAAAACAACTTTGCCGGATATTACAACAAATTTGGGATTTAGAAAAAGCCCCAGAGGAGTGGAAAACTGGTCTTATAGTAAAACTACCAAAGAAGGGTGACCTCAGAGATTGCGGGAACTGGAAGGCATTACCCTACTGCCACTCACCAGTAAAGTATTTTGCAGAATAATCATCAACAGAATTGTACCAACACTTGAGGAAAAACTTCGGAAAGAGCAGGCAGGATTTAGGAAAGGAAGATCATGCATAGACCACATATTTGTACTTAGACAAATATTAGAACAGGCAAATGAGTGGCATAGCACAACATATGCATTATTCATAGATTTTGAGAAAGCCTTTGACAGTGTCAACAGAGATGCACTGTGGAAAATCCTAAGATGGCATGGCCTCCCCCATAAAATAGTTAATGTAATCAAAGCCCTATACGAGGGTTTTCAGTGCAAAGTTATCTGTGGAGAACATACCTCCAGCAGCTTTAGGGTACAAACAGGAGTGAAACAGGGATGTGTACTATCACCAACATTATTTATCTTGGCAGTAGACTGGTTAATGAAGGAGGCAACATCAGACAAACGCAGAGGATTACAATGGACCCTTGACACAGTGCTGGAGGACCTTGACTTTGCGGACGACATTTGTCTATTATCAAGCAGTCACAAAGATATGCAAGATAAAATAAACAAGCTAACTCAGAATGCAAACAACATAGGACTAAAGATCAACGTAGGAAAGACAAAGTTAATGAAGCAAAATGTGAACAACAGAAATGTACTCAGAGTAGATAACAAGTTAGTGGAGGAGGTCAAAGTATCCTCTTAGCAGGTACCCTGATCAACATGCCCTTTGGTTAAACAAAAGCGCCGTAATTTTTTAACTAAACGAGATGCCCAAGGCCTGCCCTGCACATTGAATGCCGGGGGGCATGGTCCACATCTCGTTACGGGTGGACCCGGTTTGCAGTACCACCGGGTCACAGCCCGTTGTTTTCGTTGTCTAAAAAAAATAAAATAAATTGAGAACATATGGCATTCAAAAGTTATAAGCACAGAAATCATGTTAAGATCATTCAATTCAAATGTAATATCCACCCTCATTTATGCATGTGAAAGAAATAGACAAGAAATTAGACTCTTTTGAAAATAAATGCCTCAGGAAAATACCCTGTATAAAATGGAACGAATTCAAGAACAACGCAGAGATAAGACAGATGAGCAAACAAACTACCTGTCTCATGGGTGATCAGAAAAAAGAAGATGGGCATATGTCAGTCATATGCTGAGAAGAAACAGCCAGAGAATCCCAAAACAAACTATCAAGTGGAACACAACAGACTGAAGAAAAAAAAAAGAGGCAGACCACGGGAAACTCTAAAGGGGACATTGTTAAGAGAGGCCAGTTTAGTGGGAATAACATCCCTTGATGATGTTGAAAAGCTCGCCGAAAACAGAAAATCTTGACAAACTACCATATGAACCTATGTGACATTTAACAGCACAGCAAAGATGTAAGATGTAAGAATGGAATGTAAAATGAAAACAGAAAATGTGATAATCACTGGAAAACTGAAGGGGGGAGGGGAGGGGGGAGATAAGAGGTCAAGAGAAATATATCTGAAAAGTAAAGGAAAAGCAACCAAAATGAACAAAAATACCAGGGGACAGGCAAAGCAGAGAAACAAACAAAACCTACCAGGATGGCATTGATCAGTTAATCATTGTGACCGTCTGTAATGTACGTACAAGATTGTTGTGAAAGAATAGAAGGATGTCAGAAGTGTGGAAGAGATAGTGAAATGTTTAAAGAAATGAAGACATTGACGAGAAATGTCACACCTAAGCTAAATGTAATTTGTGATGAAATGGGGAATACCTTGACAGAGACGGAGGAAATTCTAGAAAGATGGAAGGAATGTTGCAGAGGAATGTATGAAACAATCAACTGTGAAGGTGAAAATCAACACTGTGAATTATTATTGGAGGAGAAAGAACCTGAACCAACAATTTAAGAAGTTTTACGGGCAATAAAGAATCTGAAAAATGATAAATCAGAAGGATGTGATGAGATAACAGCTGAACTTATTAAGGCAGGAAGAAAGGAATGTGCAACAATCTATCATGCACTATGTAAAAAGATATGGCATTCAGGTATTTGGCCAAAAGAATGGAAAAGAACTGTCAAAAAGGGTAACTTAAAATTATGCACAAACTACAGAACTGTTGCCCTGATTAGTCATGCCAGTAAAATTATGTTAAAAATCATAATGGGTAGACTTTTAAAGAAAAATAGGAACAGACAGATCTACAAAAATAAGATTTTTAAGGGCATGCATCTTTCCCATCGCAACATATACCTGTGAGACCTGGACACTTAACAAAACAGCTGAGAAAAACATAAATGCCTTTGAATGTAAATGCTACAGAAGAGTTCTTCAAATATCATGGACACAAAAAATAACAAATATATCCATGCTACAAGAACTTAATATTGAAGAAGGCTGGCTAGTAAGAAGAATTAAAGATAGAAAACTTAACTATTTTGGACATATTAAACATCATGATAATTTAGAGAAGACAGTTCTGGAAAGCTACATAATAGGAAAAAGAGAGGAAGACCAAAGTGAAGATGGCTGCAAGACATTGTTGATGATCTGCAGATGGATGCATCAGCAGCAGGGCATCTTGTTTACAATGAGAGGCTTACAGGAGAGCTGTTAAGAGGGCAAAGTTCCACAAGGGACATGCAAATGACTGACTGACTGACCATCTGTAAGGTATCCATGAGATATTTCTCCTGTAACCATCTAAAACTGGGACAAAGTGGCTGAAGACTATATCACATACAGGACAACTTCTCTTAGGGAGACTGCCCCACTGAAAGATGGTGAAAATGGGAAAACAAGATACATGTTCAGAAAGGACTGTACCTGTGACTTAAATGTTGTTAAATTGACCTGCAGTAGACTCTTCTGGTTTAAAATAGTGTTGTATTGTAGCAGATTACATCAATATTATATTGGTATCTGTACTTGTAATCATCAACTTGTTGAAATTGACAGTAATTGACTGAAACACCCTAGATTTTAATCATAATTTACCATTGGTACAATGCATCTAAACAGCTGAGAAGCACATAAATGCCTTTGAATGTAAATGATACAGAAGAGTCCTTTAAATATTATGGACACAAAGAACAAATATATCCATATCACAAGAATTTAGTATTGAAGAAGGTTAGCTAGTAAGGAAGATTACTTAAATATTTTTGACATATTAAACATCATGATAATTTAGAGAAGACATTCTTGGAAGGATACATAATGAGAAAAAGAAAGAGAGGAATACCAAGCCGAAGATGGCTGCAAGACATTGTTGATAATCTGCGAGTGGATGCATCAGCAAGAGAGAATCTTGCTTACAACTGAGAGGCCTACATGAAAGCTGTTAGGGAGGCAAAGTTATGCAGATGACTGACTGACTGACAATGCATCTACATATTGGCTAACATTTATTGAAAGTCATTTCCATGCTATAAAGCAAGTAGCAAAATTGAAAAGAACATAGCACTTATCATGGCAGACAGGCCAGATCTTATCAAGGCCCTTTTGTGACTCTAAATGATTCTCTTAGAAACAAATTGTTGTGTAATTTTAGCCAATGCTGAGGGAGGACGGATCTGCATGCTTAATGTGATGATAGAGCTTGCTAGACAACCTGAATCTATAGAAATGATTTTGAAAGCCATCAAGAGCCAGTCTCAGTTCTTCATGAAACCCACATTTGTAGATCTTTATCACAGCGCCAGCTGCAAAGAACTCAAGAATTTCCATGTTGATTATTAACTATTATAAATAAAAATCAGAAACTGTTTTTTTTAAATTCCTCCACAGGACAATCTCATTGACTTTAAGAACTGGTGCATTCTGTGGATAACTGTGGCCCTCATTCCATTTGGACTTATCCTTCATGCTTCTGGTATTGACCTCAACTGGACCTTCCTGACCGGAGCAGTTCTCACAGTGCCTTCTTTTCCTGGTGTTGTTTTGTGCATATTGTGGAGCAAACTGACCAGTCAGGGCCTGATAGCAGGTCAGTAATGATTTAAAGTACAGTGTGGTTATACATAAGGTGACCAATCATCCTGTATTATATGGGAAAGCTGTGTACTTTAAGGATTTATCCCAGAATTCATGTTACTTCAGTCAGGATTTCTAAATGTCCCCAAATGGAGAGATGGTCCAAGCATGTAAGAGATCTGTTTAATGACTATAGAAAAGATCAGTTCAACTTAATGAATAATGAAGGACCATCAGTACTGGAAATTGAAGTAAGAAATGTGAACAGATGCAGGCAAGGAATGCACCAGGAATAGATAATATCACAAGAGGAATGATCATCATAGTACTAGGATATATATATATATATATATTGTACTTGAACGAACTCCCTGTAACTGCAAGCTGTTGTTCTTTGCAGCTAATGCTGTAGAGATGTTGAAGCACAGCATCTTATTGGTGTGGGAGCGGGTTATGGCGGCAGCTTTTTCATTCCTGGAGTACAGCTAAAAAGCAGGGGGTGTGCAGCGCTTCTTTAGCAGACTCCACCATCATGGGGACTACGGTGATCCCTGCCCCCTTAGACAGGCTAGGCCTGTTTCTAGGGGTACCATGGAGAGGTGGGACAGGGTCTTGGTCAGCTATGGGTCGCTGATTACCTCATCAGGCATCTTCAATCACAGAAACTGTGAAATCCATATATATGTATATATATATATATATATATATATGTCTTGTTGCTTGACTCCATATAAACAAATCTAAGCAAGATGCTGTAACCTACTCCCCATCTAACTCCATACATCTATTACAAGATGTCCACAGACATTGGCTGCAGAGAATCAAGCCCACTTCTACAGTTATATATATAGACACATATAAACTATTTATAAACACTGTATCCAAGACAGAAAAGTTAAATATTTTGGACACATTAAACATCATGAGAATTTAGAGAAGACCATCTTGGAAGGGTACATAATGGGAAAAACGAAAGAGAGGAAGACCAAGGCAAAGATGGCTGCAAGACATCGTTGATGATCTGCAAGTGGGGGCACCAACAGCAGGGCATCTTGCTTACAACCGAGAGGCCTACAGGAGAGCTGTTAGGGAGAGAAAGTTCCGCAAGGGACGTGCAAATAACTGAGTGACTGACCCAAGACTTTAGCTGTTTCACATTCATTTCTGTGTTATCAACAGGTTCTTTGGTGGGCTTGTCATGTGGGATAATGGCAGATCTGTTGGTTGCCTTCGTATATTACAAAGGAGAAAGAGGGTTCCTTTCGAGCACATCTGAGCTATATTCAGTTGTTGCTGGTTCTGTGTGTGGTATTGCATTTAGTGTGATCATCACTGTTGCAGTATCACTATGCACCCACAAAATCAAATCACCAGATGACGAGAAAGAGGTGTGGCTCAGACTACGGGAGATCGACAACCCTCTGCATCCCTGGTCAATGGAGTTTGGTAAGCATGATTTGTAAGAATCACATGTAGATATTATTACAGTGTTATATACAGAATTTAAGAGAGAAAACTTAAATATTTTGGACACATTAAACGTCATGATAATTTAGAGAAGACCGTATTGGAAGGATACATAATGGGAAAAAGAAAAAGAGGAAGACCGAAACGAAGATGGCTGCAAGACATCGTTGATGATCTGGAAATGGATGCAGCAGCAGCAGGCCATCTTGCTCACAACTGAGAGGCCTACAGGAGTGCTGTTTGGGAGGCAAAGTTCCGCAAGGGACATGCAAAGGAATGAATGAATACAGAATTTAATAGCAGGTAATTTTCATATTTTCCCAAGAATGAGCATTCTCTTGCACTGCATGACTGGAGTTACAGGACAGATTGAAATGTCTATCTATTATGTCTGTAGCACATGACATATTTCTTGAGAAGGCTGGCTTTGCAGGGGCACTGCTGTTCAGTTAAGCTGATCGTGGTACACTGAGAACTGATCAACAACCCTCATCCTTTATATAAGGAGCCATCTTTCTAACTGCTGCAGTTATCTTGCATTTTGATTTCTGTCTGTGGCTTCTAAATGATAGTTTGGGACTAAATAAAGCGTAATGGATATCATTACTGCTTAGGATCACAGTATGTTGAAATGCATATCAATTATTATCAGTCTTGCATTTGAGACAAGACTTATCATAATTTATGAAACACAGTGAAAAAAATAAGAACAATTTAAAAATAGAGCTTAGTTGCTCCAGAACTATTCACATTTCAGACCTTGTGATGAAAAAGGCAGAAACAGCTTAATCTGTCACAGAATCACATTGTGATGTTTTGACATTTGTCTTCTTCAAACAAGTCAACAGGGACAACAGAAAAGCCAGTATGAAAAAAAACCCCCCCACAAATTTTGACTCTCTTCTTCTTCTTATGCATAACATTTCATTAGCGATGATGCTTGGTACCATGATTTTTGCGATTCGCCTTCTGGCTGGGTACCTCCGACGTCAGCACCTTTCCTTGCTAGAGCAGACTGCTGCCTTGCTCAGACTGCCATGTAGACAGTGGTGTAGGCCGGCCTGGCCATACCTTTGCTTTCCAGCCTCAGGTGGCTGCACTTAAGCCCCTTCTTTACATTAGGCATGATGGCTTTGAGACAGTTCCACAGAGACACTCCAACTTTGGAATGAAGAATCCGATGAATGCTTCAATGAAATCCATTTCCCGCCACCTATAGTCTGCTGACTCTGTTTTGTTTACCTCATTCTTACAGTCATTGTTGTAGAGACCAAGAGGCATGTCACGTTCTGAATTCACTGGTTTCACACCAGATTTTCCTCATCCCTGCTGGTGATCTCCATGTCCCCATCCATCCACTAACCTGACATTACATTTTACAAAAATAAACACTTACAGTTAACAATTAATGTTGATTGCTGCAGGTTTCTGGGCTACAGAAGTAGGTCAGAGTTTTTAAGTAATCAGATCTATGTTCCCTGTCTCACAAAGACTATGTTAAGATAAATGTGTTCTTAACACAGATGTTCCCAGGGGAATTTTGACTCTCCATTTTAAACTAAACTTGGTTAGAAAAAGTGAGACAAGAACCAGGTAAAATGTAATAAAAATTGGGTGGCTTACAATGAATATAAATCTAGACTGAGTTCTTTGAAAAGAAAACTTATAAAAATACAAAGAAAGGAAACAAACTCACTGAAATGTGGCTGATTTATCTTATAGTCAGTGAAATGTGAACTTTGACACTTGACCTCAAATATTAGTGAAATCTGAGATGACCTCTTTGACCTGGGCCATAGTCAGCCTTGACCATTTCTTCCTTCCTCAAAGCTCCCGTGGAAAAAAAGGCTGAGATATGACAGTCTGGTAAATGAAGTAGAAATCAATGTGGTCCTTCACATTGGTGGAGCTTTTTTAGAAGTCTTGCACAGCAAGTCACTGAGAGAACATTAACCATTTTCTTGTATGTATCCTTAGATACATGAGAAAAGTCATAACAGTCATCATTATCATCATTATTAGATAGAGGAGCATTAAACAGAATCCCATAACATTCAGAAGATGAATTTTCAGTATGTAGTATTTCCCACCATATAAAATGCCCCCATAGTATAAGATACACACACATAACTTGGCAAGTAATATTTTAGGACAAATTTTTTATCCCATGTTTTCCATGAACTTCATAATCCCCATAAATAACACACGCAAGCTAACTTGCTTAGGATCTTATCCTGCTAGCTCACAAACTGCAGTGATGTCAAAATGGTATAGACCTATGCATCTGTCACCCATGGAACAACATAATCTGGGTATGGTTTATACTGGAATTATCCAGATTTGATGATATGACCAATGACGTACCCAATAGTTGTTGGCACATGGCGCAAGCCAGCCAAATCTCTCTATTACAGTGCAATAACAGCAGCAGCATTCACTGAATTCCAGTATTTTCTCTCTAATTTACCACTTACATCTTACATCCTTCCCATGCCATTAAACCATAATAGGACCATAATGCTAATTCGCCAAGATATTCTGTCTTCAGTGAATTTTTCAGTCTCATCAAGGGATGTTATGCGCACTGAGTTGGCTTCTCTTAACAATGTCCTCTTTAGAGTTTCACGTGGTCGACCTCTTTTTCTTCAGCCTGTTGTGTTCCATTTGATAGCTTGTTTGGGGATTTTCTGATTGTTTCTTCTCATCTCATGACCAACATATGTCCATCTTCTTTTTCTGATCAACCATGAGACAGGTTGTTGTTTGCTCATATTTCTGATCTCTGCGTTGTTCTTGAATTCATTCCACTTTATACTGAGTATTTTCCTTAGGCATTTGTTTTCGAAAGAGTCTAATTTCTTGTCTATTTCTTTAGTTGTTTTCCAGCTTTCACATGCATAAATGAGGGTGTATATTACATTTTAATTGAATAATCTTAACATGGTTTTTATGCTTATAACTTTTGAATTCTATATGTTCTCAAGATTCTTGAAGGTCAATGCTGCTTTGGCAATTCGAATTCTAACTTCTTTTCTAGTGTCACCATTGTGGTCTATATAGCTGCCAAGATAAGCAAAATGGTTTACTTCTCCAACATCTGTTCCTTCTACGTATATTTGTCCTTCGTCTTTAATGAGAACCTTCATTATTTTTGTTTTATCCTTGTTAATTTCAAGTCCTGTTTTACAAGCCATTGAAGACAGGGTGTCTTTTTTTACTTGCATTGATTTCATATTGTCGCTGATAAGAGTTATGTTATCTGCAAAATCAAGATATTCCAGTTGGGTCTCACTTAGCCAATCAATGCCCGTTTTACCTTTGCAATAATTTTTCGTTATGAAGTCCTTGACAGTTCCAAAAAGCAAGGGAGATAATATACATCCTTGTTTTACGCCTGTTTCAATCTGGATCCATTCACTCATTCCTTCGTCTGTACTGACTGCACAAACATATCCAATGTAGAGGTCATTAATGATGTTGACAATCTTAAATGGTATTCCATATATTCTTAAAATCCTCCATAATGATTCTCTGTGTATGCTATCAAATGCCTTTTTAAAGTCTATGAAGTTCAGGATTAACAGTCTTTGCTTTTCAATATGTTCTTCAAATATTACTCTTAGAGTAAAGATCTGGTCGAGACAGCTTCTCCCTTTTCGAAATTCTGCTTGTTCTTCTCTCATTACAGTATCCACTATATCTTGAATTCTATTTACCACTGAGTGGCGAAGTGGTTAGTGCACTGGTCTCTCATGGCAAAGGTAGGGGGGTTCGATTCCGGCCGGAGGCACCCCAGTCACCCAGCTATAGAAATGGGTACCCAACTTCTTCTGAAGTTGGGGAAGGAAAAGGCGGCCAGGCATGATACTGACCACATCACCCTCTAGTGTGCTGACAGGTCAAGGAAAATATGGGCACTAACACCATATCCCTGTGTGCCTCTAAGGCATGACAGGATTACCTTTACTTTTTTTTTTTTTACCACTACTAACTGAATATTACAGTAGGTATAACAAACTTACAAACAGAGTATAGTTAATGAATAATATCATCCATATGGACCTTTAAACATGGGTGCTTAAGTGATAGTCTAGTACCAGTAACCTCTAAGCAAAGGCTTAACCCAGACCTAACCATAGAGACACAGGAAACAACTTGTTTTTTTTTTGGGGGGGGGGGGGAAGTGTGTCTTACATAGTGTGAAATTTTGTTGGTCTTTGAACACATTGTTCTTGAAGCTATATTTATAAAATATATTTAAATATATGGAATTTTCTTGTAATTCATGTTAATTTTCCCCTCTTAGCTTAAATAATTCTGTTTATTCATTGCAGCTTAATTTCCCACTTTGTTAGCCGAACATCAGTTTCTAACTATTAACATTAGAGCATAACTTTCCATGTTAACATTAGAGCATAACTTTCCATGTTAACATTAGAGCATAACTTTCCATGTCAACATTTGAGCACAATGTTCTGCCTTAGCATCTTATTACAACTTTCCATGTCAATATTTGAGCATGATTTCTCACTTTGATTGTTCAATGATAATTTCCCACATTATCTTTTCAGCACAACTTATCACTTACACATGTGTGTGTAATTTCCCATATTAAAATTTAAAATGATTTAGTTTAATGTTATATTTGCAAAGATGGTAATGAGATTATAGTTTGTCTAAAAGGTGTGCTAATATTCTTTTTGAAACTTTTGCATAAGCGTCATGTGGTACTTTTGCTTGCTTTTAGCTGATGACTTCCCAGAGGTCAAAGATGGCATGAGCAGGCCAACCGTATCACAGCTTGAACATATCTCCAGACACTTGTCCAATGAGGCAATCAGCGACCCATAGCCGATATGCCACCATCAGGGTTAGCGAACCATAGCTGATATGCCACTGTCAGGGTTAGCGAACCATAGCTGATATGCCACTGTCAGGGTTAGCGAACCATAGCTGATATGCCACTGTCAGGGTTAGCGAACCATAGCTGATATGCCACTGTCAGGGTTAGCGAACCATAGCTGATATGCCACTGTCAGGGTTAGCGAACCATAGCTGATATGCCACCGTCAGGGTTAGCGAACCATAGCTGATATGCCACCGTCAGGGTTAGCGAACCATAGCTGATATGCCACCGTCAGGGTTAGCGAACCACAGCTGATCAAGATCCTATCTCACCTCTCCATGGTACCCCCAGTAACAGGCCTAGCCTGGCTAATGGGGCAGGGATCACCATAGTCCTCATGGTGGTGGAGTCTGCTAAAGAAGCATTGCACACCCCCTGCTTTTTAGCTATACTCCGGGACTGAAAATGTAGCTGCCATAACCCGCTCCCACACTGATACGATGCTATGCCTCAATACCTCTACAGCATCAATTGCAAAGAACAACAGCTCGCAGTTACAGGGAGTTCATACAAGTAAAATAAGTCCATATTTGTATTGGTGGGCCATGTGTTAAATGACTAAAACATAACAGCTCTGAACATTTATGCTCTGATTAAAAATGGAATGGGAAAAATATAGAATCAAATAAAATAAATGGAGCACTTCAGCTAAACCTAAGATTCCCCTCTCTCACAATCATATTCTCTTTGCACTAAGTTCCGCCCCTTTCTCACTTGTAACATATATAGTTCAGAACCTCCTCATGGTATTAGGTTACAACTCCTCAACACCAATTACAATCACCTATTCCACCTTCTCCCATCTAGATTATCATTGTATCACTCTTTTTCCTTTCTACAGTTCCCCATGACCCATCTTATCACATATCACAAGTTTCCATTTAAACATTCTCTACACTCCACAATACACATTTCTTGACACAGCCTTTTACAGGTCACAGCTTCTTACAAGGTCACAGCTTCTTACAAGTCACAGCTTCTTACAAGTCACAGCTAAGTGCTCCAATTTTATTTTTATTTTATTCTGGTTTTTTTTTCCATTCCTATCTTTTACATAGCATTCATGTGAATTTTTATATTTTATCTTATCTGTTTCTTCATCCTGTGTGTTTTTGTATGATTAAGGTACAAACTGAAACATCACAACTGTGTGCTTGTTAAATAATAAAGCTGTTCCTACTTTTTTACTAGTTTACACGTTTTGTTATCATAGCTTTACTGCAGTGGCTTCGTGTATACTTAGTTTTATATACTTATATACTAATCATTCATGTGAGTAAACTTGCCAGTGGTTCCATATCAGAGATGGTTTCAGAAGAGGATATCTTCTCACACTCATGTGATGTTCTCGTTCTGTGGAGCAGTACCTACTCAGCAGGCTCCACCACCAAGGGGAATACAGTGAATCCCTGCCCAGTTAGCCAGGCTAAGTCTGTGACTGGGAGAGCCAGCAGAGAAGAGGGAGCAAGGTCTTGACCTGCTATGGTTCTCCAGTTCTGACACAGTCAGTCTAACTATGGGCCACTACAGCATCATCCAAGAAAAATGGTAAATGAAGCTGCAAATGCTAGTTCTGTAACTAGTTTTCCAGTTTCTAGAAGAAAGATCTAAAGATAAACTATGGTCCATATACAGTACCTTAATGAGTAAAATTATATATATATATATATATATATATATATATACACACACATATAATTTTATTCATTATATATATATATTATATATATATATATATATCACTGGTCTCTCATGGTGAAGGTCGGGGGTTCAAATCCGGCCGGCGGCACCCCAGTCACCCAGCTGTAGAAATGGGTACCCGACTTCTTCTGGAGTTGGGGAAGGAAAAGGCAGCCAGGCGTGATACTGACCATATCACCCTCTAGTGTGCTAACAGGTCAAGGAAAATATGGGCACTAACACCATATCCCTATGTGCCTCTAGGGCATGACAGGGTTATCTTTACTTTATATATATAAATATATATACACAGGCAGCAGAGGAGAAAGAGACAAATTGAAACCTCTTCACCAAGATACCCATTGCCAGGAGAATATAGCGTGAAAAGGAATGAGAGTACAAATGACTCTTACAATGCAGTAAAACATTTTAATAGAGCCAGGCCCTAATGAAGACCTCGTCCCAGCTTTGTATAGTGCTAGAGTAACTGGCTAATATGCTCCTTGGTGGGTAAGACATGACTTTGTCCCCTTGGTGAGTAAGACCTGACTTTGTCCCCTCAGTGGGTAAGACCTGACTTTGTCCCTTTGGTAAGTAAGACCTGACTTTGTCCTCTCAGTGGGTAAGACCTGACTTTGTCCTCTCAGTGGGTAAGACCTGACTTTGTCCCTTTGGTGAGTAAGACCTGACTTTGTCCTCTCAGTGAGTAAGACCTGACTTTGTCCCTTTGGTGAGTAAGACCTGACTTTGTCCTCTCAGTGAGTAAGACCTGACTTTGTCCCTTTGGTGAGTAAGACCTGACTTTGTCCTCAGTGGGTAAGACCTGACTTTGTCTCTTGGTGAGTAAGACCTGACTTTGTCCCCTAAGTGGGTAAGACCTGACTTTGTCCCTTTGGTAAGTAAGACCTGACTTTGTCTCTTTGGTGAGTAAGACATGACTTTGTCCTCTCAGTGGGTAAGACCTGACTTTGTCCCTTTGGTGAGTAAGACCTGACTTTGTCCTCTCAGTGGGTAAGACCTGACTTTGTCTCTTTGGTGAGTAAGACCTGACTTTGTCCTCTCAGTGGGTAAGACCTGACTTTGTCTCTTTGGTGAGTAAGACCTGACTTTGTCCTCTCAGTGGGTAAGACCTGACTTTGTCCCTTTGGTGAGTAAGACCTGACTTTGTCTCTTTGGTGAGTAAGACATGACTTTGTCCTCTCAGTGGGTAAGACCTGACTTTGTCCCTTTGGTGAGTAAGACCTGACTTTGTCCTCTCAGTGGGTAAGACCTGACTTTGTCTCTTGGTGAGTAAGACCTGACTTTGTCCTCTCAGTGGGTAAGACCTGACTTTGTCCCTTTGGTGAGTAAGACCTGACTTTGTCCCCTCAGTGGGTAAGACCTGACTTTGTCCCTTTGGTAGGTAAGACCTAACTTTGTCTCTTTGGTGAGTAAGACATGACTTTGTCCATTTGGTTGGTAAGACGTGACTTTGTCCCTTTGGTGGGCAAGACCCTTGGTGGTGGAATCTAGGTCTTTTCTAGGTCTTCCTTGTTTCTTCTTTCCCTGGGGAGTCCAGGTGAGAGCTTGTCTGGTTATATTAGTGGTAGGCTTTCAGAGTGTAAGTCCTACCCATCTCCAATGTCTAGACACAGGGCCAGCTACCCAGTTCTGTAAAAAAAATACTTAAGCTATGAAAACGTCAACACGAGCCCATATACATTTATCAGTGTTTTTAACATTAGAAAGAGAAATGAACTTTTAAATATCTACAGGTGTTGACAGCATCGGAGTTCAAAACCTGGACAACAGTCATCACAGCTTGGTGTATAATCATGGCTGCCATCACCACAGTAGTCGCTCCTGTAGAGGAAGTCAGAGCTATTGTCCTGCAGCTCAGAGCTAAAAAGAAGCAGCATCAAGACATGGATACATGTACATTATCAGACAATACTAGAGCAAGACCTGACAGGCAGATTTCTGTTAGTACAAGAAATATGTCGTGTGCTGCACATACCACAGATAGACTTTTCAATCTGTCCAGTAACTCTAATCATGCAGTACAAAAGAAGACTCATTCTTTCACCAATGACCATTCAGAAAACACTGCACATGAAGAGGTGATTACAACTGTATGACTGCCTTACATCTTACATCTTACATCCTTCCCGTGCCATTAAATGTCACATAGGGATTGCATGGTAGTTCGCCAAGTTTTTCTGTTGTCAGCAAGATTTTCAACTTCATCAAGGGATTTTATGCCTACTAATTTGGCCTCTCTTAACAATGTCCCCTTTAGAGTTTCATGTGGTCATCCTCTTTTTCTTCAGCCTGTTGTGTTCCACTTGACAACTTGTTTTGGGATTCTCTGACTGTTTCTTCTTTCTTCTCATCACATGACCAATATATGTCCATCTCCTTTTTTCTGATGACCCGTGAGACAGGTTGTTGTTTGCTCATCTGCCTTATCTACATGTTGTTCTTGAATCTGTTCCACTTTATACTGAGTATTTTCCTTATGCATTTGTTTTCAAAAGAGTCTTATTTGTTGTCTATTTCTTTAGTTGGTTTTGCATGCATAAATGAGGGTGGATATTACATTTGAATTGAATAATCTTTGCTTGGTTTTTGCGCTTATAACTTTTGAGTGCCATGTGTTCTCAAGATTCTTGAAGGTCAATACTGCTTTTGCACTCCGGTGTCACATCCTGGTCTATGTAGCTGCTGAGGTATGCAAATTGGTTTACTTCTTCAACTGTACTGTGTACTTCTTCTTCTTCTTCTTCTTCTTCCTTCTTCCTTCTTCCTTCTTCTTCTTCCTTCTTTCTTCTTTCTTCTTTCATCTTCCTTCTTCTTCCTTCTTTCTTCTTCCTTCTTCCTTCTTCTTCTTCTTCTTCTTCTTCTATTACTGTCTTGTTCTACTTTTTGGTTTGTCTCTGCCATCACTGTATTGTACACAATTTGTGTTTTTAATTTTCTCATTTATTGTTTCCACAAGTCCCAAACCAGTTATATGTACAAGGGCAAGTCAGAAAGTAACCTTAATTCTAAAAAATCTACATCAAGTTGTAGTATGGATATTTTGTGCCATATCGCTTTCTAGGTCAGTGGTTTCCTAACATTTTCAGACTCTGACATACTTTGTAACGGAAATTTCTGTCATGGCACATCTGTATTCTTAGTGGTGCATTCTCATGCAGTTAACCACGTATTTTTAACATTTTCAGAGAGATTACACACACACTCTCTCTCTCTGTCTCTCTTTCTATCTGGTGTTGGCTTCATGTTTTCCCACAATTCCCTGCTCCAAGTGCTAATTATAAGCTGTGCTGGTGTTTTCTGTCTGTGCCATCTTGTTAGTCCATCCAACATTTTCTCTCTGTGTCTACCTCGATCTCTTTTGCCTTCTATCTTTCATGTTGTCACAGTGTACTCTAGCTTGCCTCGCTGTAGAACTTTTCCTAAGAATTTGGATTGTCTTTTTCTGACTTTTGTTGTTTGTCTCATCTCTCCACCCAAGAACAGAACTTCCTCATTTGGTTTCTTTGTTGTCCTTGGTATTTGTAGAATTCTTCTAAGGAACCCCATTTCAGTGGCTTCCAGTTGGCGTTGTACTTCATCATTGACTGACCATGTCTCACATCTGTAAAATAAAATTGGCTCGATGTAGCACTGGAGTACTTTTTTCCTCACTCCCAATGACAGAGATTTACTACCCATAATGCTCTTCATTTTCTGAAACATTATGGCTGAGCTTATCTGCACACTAATGCAAATAAGCACCAAGATTATTCACACAATGTGTGACCTACATTGAAACTGTGCATGTTCCGCAGCCCTTGACCCCAGGCCAATAACATTGTAGCTGCCATGTCTTGTGACCCTTGACTCACATGGAACAGCATTGCGATTGATTATGGGACATACTTATCTGCACATGATTGCATTGTGCGAATAAGCACTTCCAAACATTATTTTGACTTGCATTATTCTGCTCTTTATCTCTGTTAGGTGTCTTCCATCTGAAGTCAGTGATTACACATTACATTGACTATATTCAAGATATATATGTTATACACTGAAAATTGAAAAAAAAAAAATTGAGACTAATTTGAAATTTCATTACACAGGACCTTTTCAGTGTGAAATGTCAGCTGATTTGGAGGTATAGCTCTCTGACCATTTCAAATCACGCTGGACTGTTAACTAAATTACTGTGGGTTCCCTCTGCTTAGTGGATATTTATCATATAAATAGTAACAATTTAGTCAGAAATATTTTTTACTTTAAAAAACATTCACAGCACATCTCTGTGGTTCCCAATTAGCAAAAGTCTGTGGACCTCCTGCTGTTCCAAAATCCATTCCACGGACCCCCATACTTTGAAAAAGTTTCATATCTGTATGGTAGCTATGTACATTAAATGCAAAAGAATTTTTATTCAGAAAATGTGGATAATCTTTAATGAGCAAACACTACACTACACTAAAAAACACAATACAAACTTGGTGAATTTTCAAAATGACAGTAATGTAATTTTCCCACTTGTTCTGGCCACCATTTGGGAGCCACTGCTCTAGATGTACGTGAGTTGAGGCATGCATGAGGGAAGAACAGTAGATTTATTCATTTTCTTGGGTCTGACATTTTAAGCTGAAGGAGATAAGTGTCACTGGAGATGAATCTTGGGTACATAACTTCCAGCCAGAGGCAAAGTGAGCCAGCCACGTTTGGAGACATTCTTCCTTGCTAAAACCAAAAAAGTTCCATACAACTCCATTAGCTAGAAAATTGAGACCGATGCTCTCCTGGGACTATGAAAGCCCAGTCTTAGAACAATACGTGCCCATAGGAACCACTATCAGCAATGAGGCATCCTGTTATCTGCTTGAGAACTACTTGAAACCTGCTATCAGGCCAAAATGTAGCAGTCTGCTCATTGTGTTGTTATGTGTGATAATGTGTGGTCTCACACAGCATGTGCATTAGCTCAACAAATTATGAATCTGCATGACAAATGTCTTTCACATCCTGCATATTCACCCTACCTCACACCATATGATTCTCATGAGTTTTGGACTAAGTTCAGTGCAAATAAAAAGAGAGGTCATGCATAGTTGGCTGCAAGATTAGATTTTTTTTTTTTCCCTCAAGGAATCCAGGAATTAGTGAAGCTTCTGTCCATGAGGACATCATCAAGAAGATTAATGTGGTTGATGCATGTAGCAAGAATGATCAACAACCTTATCCCTAAGCAGATAATGTATCAATCTTATGAAGTGAAGGATATAACATACATCAGAACTGAGACACAAGTATATCCGCAAGACACTCAGGGGAGATTTTTTTTTCATCAGCCACAAGGACTGGGAAGAGAGGGGAAAAGACCATGCCAAACAGTGAGTGATTAGAGGGTGAAGATGCATCAGTGTTGATGAAGTATGGCTGTCTCATCTCTTCATTGCTTTTCCTGGTAACAGGCCAAGTCTGGCTAACGGATGGGTCTCTATGACCCCCATGTCAGTGGAGTCTGCTGAAGGGGTGCTGTGCCTTTTCTGTTTTTTTTTAGGTGCATGCCAGGTCAGTAAAAAATAACTGGGTTATAACCCAGTCCCCATCTGACATGATCTCTGTGCTTCAACACTTTCATCACATTGCTGCAAGGAATAAACTGGTCATAGTTCCAGAGAGATTGAAAAAGTGAGCAGTTCTGCTCTCTGGGATTGTGTCATTTGGAGAAAAAAAAAAAAAATAATAATAATAATAATAACTGATATTTAAGTCAGAGGAGGCAGCTGCAGGAGAGACTGGACCTTATAGTATGGACTTAATCTGTGTGTATTGAGGTCAGCTGTGCTAGCCAGATGTTGATGGAATGAGCCATAAGAAAAATCACTTCTCTGTGATAATAACAGCCTTCATAACTGTCTCAACACTTGACAAAAAGCCATTTTTATCTTTGTTATTGCTTTATTGCTATTGTTATTACATTTATTTGCTGTTATTATTCCTATTGTTATTATTTATTTCTGTTTTTATTGTTATTATATTTATTGCTGTTATTATTGCTACTGCCATTGTCAGAGGGCTCACTTGGGCAAGAGCAGAAAAAAAAAAAAAGGCAAAGGACAGGTTTTTATGGAAAACCCTTACAGAAGCCCCATGTGCCCTGGGCACTTAAGGTTCAGAGAGAGAGAGAGAGAGAGAGAGAGAGAGAGAGAGAGAGATTGCCATTGTAATATATTTATTACTATTGTTATTGTTATCACTGTTGTTTTTATTGCTATTTTTTTTAATTGCTTGTTTATATTGAACAGGTAAATGGTGAATTGGAGAAATAAAAAAAATGTAAATAACTCAGAAATTAATGCTTTTTTTCTCATTTTTATTAAAGACTTTCATTCATTCATGAAATCAAATTTTTTTTTAGCTCAAACCAAACCAACCAATTAAATGTGAGTTTTCTCCTGTCATGTAAACAAATTTATGGTTTTTGAAAATAATTTCTAAAGCATATTGTAAATGTGGCAGTATCACTGTAGCTATATTATTAAACAAGAATTCTATCAAATTATTTTTGAGACAGTTTATATGTACATAAATCAAGCACAGACTAAATGAAGAAGCCTGTTTACCAAAAACTGGTATGGTTGTCTTTTTTAAAAATGATTTATGTCCTTTACTTGCAATTTATAAGACTTTTCTGCTGGCCAGGTTTTGTTTGTACGAGGTGGAGCAAACTTCTGGGAAGCTGTTAAGATCTTCTTCTTCTTCTTCTTCATTCGCTTCTACCACCAAGACCGCCCTGTGATCCTACTGAATTTACCCTGTGGTCCTCGTTAAGTCCGTGGTCCCCCGTGTGGGCCCCGAAAGGGCCACACGAGATCCCTGAGAGGACCACAGGATGTTCAGAGTATCTCAGGGCTTGAGCCTGTATTCTTGGTGGGTCTCAGAAGCGGGATTGCGTGACACCGTGGTTTTCATTGCACCAATTTAGTCTAGAGTTGGACTTTCTCACTGGAAGACCTCGACATGTTTGGAATATCAGTATATCCCCGCCGGGTGAGAGGTGGTTGCCCACCCAGGCCAGAGTTGGACTTTCTCACCGGAAAACCTCGACGAGTTTTGAGATACCCGTGTATCACCGCCGGGTGAGAGGTGGTTGCCCATCCACTCCAGTGTTGGACTTTCTCACCGGAAAACCTCAGCGTGATTAGGATACGCCTACATCCCCGCCGGATGAGAGGTGGTTGCCCATCTAGACTGCCCTGGTCCAGTGTCTCCAACTTCAGCATTTTGTGGTCGTGGCCGCTACCTTTCCTAGTTGTGAACAGGATGGAGCTTTTGTCCAGGAGGACGAATCCTCGCCACTAGTGACTTCCACCCCTGGGTTGAGCCGGATTTAGGCGTATTATCCCAGTATGGGCGTGTTTGGGACGTGACCGACCTCTAGAGCAGAGGTACCGCGACATGCGTAGCCTTCAAGTTTCAGTTAAAATCTCAGGCTCTGTTCTCACCGAGTCCACTTGTAGACATTAGAAAATGTTTATCCAAGCTGAAGTCATCATTGTAAAAACTCTCAATGTGTGAACATTGCTCCATAGTATGGAGAAGTATTTGTACGAACTCCCTGTAACTGCGGGCTGGTGCTCTTTGCAGCTGATGCTGTATCGGTGTGGGAGAGGGTTAAGGCAGCTATTTTTTCAGCTGTGTGTCGCTGACTGCCTCAGTGGACAGTGTCTTCTCCCCCCCCCCCCCCGAATGGAGAAGATATAATCACCGATCTTTAGATTTGTGGAGGATACCTCAGATTTACTGATCAACTTCGGATAATGTTCCTTATCATAATTACCTGCCATCTTCCTCATCATGGTTATCTATCATCTACAGGCCAGCATAGCAGATGCAAGTTACATGATGAATACAGTGCTGAGATGAGGCTATGACATGGCCCAAGTTACATGATGAATACAGTGCTGAGATGAGGCCATGACATGGCCCAAGTTACATGATGAATACAGTGCTGAGATGAGGCCATGACATGGCCCAAGTTACATGATGAATACAGTGCTGAGATGAGGCCATGACATGGCCCAAGTTACATGATGAATACAGTGCTGAGATGAGGCCATGACATGGCCCAAGTTACATGATGAATACAGTGCTGAGATGAGGCCATGACATGGCCCAAGTTACATGATGAATCATCATCATCATCATGTGCCATGCCGACTGGCGTTGGATATTATGCTTCTCCAGAGTACACGATCCTTCATGCAGGCCATCAGTTCAGTTGGTGATCTCCTCTCACACCATCCCGTCAGACGGTCCACTATCATTTCTCTTGGTCTTCCTCTTGATCTTCTTCTTTCTATTTTTCCTGTTGTTATAATATTTTCAATGCCCCCTCTTCTCATTACATGATGAATACACTGTGGAAAAGGTGAAAGAAAGGATTAAGTGAAGAAATCAGTAGTCTCAATGTCAGGACTGCTCAAATCACGGCACCTCTGGTCTGGAGGTTGGCCACGACCTATGTCCACTCATACCAGGCGAATTGCCGGAACTGGCTTAACCCAGGGGTTAAGACACTGCTGGCGAGATTCTTCGGATGCCGGGCGTGGAGTGAAACTCCTCCCGGCCAATAAAGAAAATGTGAAAAAGCAATAAGTGTTGCCCTGCGGCGCCGATATGAAAAGGTGATGGAAAGGATAAAGTGAAGTTTAATCGGTATGTCCAGTAGTCTCGCGGCGAGAGCTTCTCATACCACAGCACCTCTGTTCTAGAGGCCGGCCAAGTCCGATATACACCCATGCTGGTGAAAATATGCCTAAACCAGCTTAAACCTAGGATGAAACTTGATGGCTACTCATGTCTCGGTACCTCCGCTATAGAGGTCGGTCACGTCCTAAACACGCCCATACTGGGATAATACGCCTAAACTGGCTCAACCCAGGGATGGAAGTCACTAGTGGCGAGGATTCGTCCTCCTGGACAAAAGCTCCGCCCTAGTCACAACAAGAAAGATAGCGGCCACAACCACAAAATGCTGAAGTCAGAGACACTGGACCAATGCAGTCTAGATAGGCAACTGCCTCTCACCCGGCGGGGATGTATGCATATCCTAATCACGCTGAGGTTTTCCGGTGAGAAAGTCCAAGTCTAGCCTGGATGGGCAACCACCTCTCACCCAGCGGGGATATACTGATATCCAAAACACGCCGAGTTTTCCGGTGAGAAAGTCCAACTCTAGATTAAACTGGTGCAACGAAAACCACAGTGTCACGCAATCCCGCTTCTGAGACCCACCGAGAACACAGGCTCAAGCACTGCGATACTCTGAGCCTCTTATGGTCCTCTCGGGGATCTCGTGTGGTCCTTTCGGGGACCACAAGGGGACCACGGGACCTATCGAGGACCACAGGAGTAAATTCAGTAGGATCACGGGGGCGGTCTTGGTGGTAGAAGCGAACGAAGAAGAAGATAACCTACTTGAGATACAAGGAGCCACATTTATAGCCATCTGTTCCTTATGCTTCTTTTGTATTAAATAAATTGAAAGACCACGTAGTATTTTATGATAATGTTTTAACTGCTTGATATTTAATGTTTTCCAACCTGAAATCAAGAACAAAGCAGAGATAAGACAGATGAGTGAACACTAACATGTCTCATTGGTGATCAGAAAAAGAAGGACATGTGTCGGTCACCTGATGATAAGAAACATTAAGAAAATCCCAAAACAAGATATCAAGTGAACTACCATGCAAGCCCTGTATGACGTTTAACGGCACGGGAAGGATGTAAGATGTAAGAATCCATTTACGACGGAGTCATGAAGAATAACCATGACATGTCGGAGACCATCCATACATCACACATGATAATAAAGAGCTGTACAACAAAATATCTCCCCCCCCCCCCATCTCCCTCTAATTACAGCTAGAAATAAATAAAATGAATTTCTAAAACAAAGCCCAGTTTCACGTGTACAGCGGTTTAACTCAAATCATAGCTTGTTCCCAACCTGGAACCCAAATTCACTTTCAAACTGAAAGTGTTGTCAGGGGAATTAACCTAACTGGCTTGCAGTTCAAACAAATACAACGGTTATGTGTTTTGGTGAAGTATTGGTTACCATTTCGTAACTTGCTCTCGTATTTTAACTATTAAATTGCGTTTTGTTTTTTTTTTTTGGTCACAAAGAGAAGATCTCTGATCTTTATTATTTTTTTAAACGATATTCGAGAGTCAGTTCCTCTGTCCTCAGCCTGTCCTGCTTTCATTTGCACCTCCTCAGCAACCCACTGATTGAGAAGGAACGTGAATATTTTCTACATTTACGTAGCTATTAGCGTCACATCTTACAGCTGATCTTGACAACTACGTCCAGGTTCTAATGAGAAGAAAGTCAGAAACGTCTATAAAGGGTCATCTGGCATAGTTAGTTGCTCAGCTGTGTCATTTTCTTACATTCTGGAGACGTTCCCTGCCGAGTAACTCTCTTTTCTCGTAGAACAATTTTGTGATTTCTACCTTTAACATAATAATAATGTGCAGAAATTCAAATGCCATGGAGCAGTAATGACTTCAGATGGGAAATGCAGAATAGAAATTAGGAACAGAATAAGCCAAACAAAGACTGCATTTCAGAGAATGAGAAACTTTATGCAACACATCCTTATCAATGAATGTTAGAAAACGAGTCCTAAAATGCTATATTGAACTTATCTTATTATATGGAAGTGAATCATGGACAATAGGCAAGTCTGCACAAAAATCATTGGAAGCAGCAGAAATGTGGTTTATTAGAAGAATATTGCGAATCCCCTGGACAGCAAAAATAACTAATGAAGAATGTAGAATAGCTTGAGAGACAAAATACTACTACTACTACTACTACTACTACTACTACTACTACTACTACTCATAATAATAATAAAATAATAATAATAATAATAATAGAGATACAATGTACTTTCATAGGACATGCAATGATAAGAGGAGGCATTGAAAATATTATAACAACAGGAAAAATAGAAGGAAGAAGATCAAGAGGAAGACCAGGAGAAATGATACTGGACAGTCTGACGGGATGGTGTGAGAGGAGATCACCAACTGAGCTGATGACCTGCATGATGGATCGTGTACTCTGGAGAAGCATAATAGCCAACGCCAGTCGGCACGGCACATGATGATGATGATGATGATGATGATGATACCGACTGGCATTGGTTATTATGGTCCGGTACCACCGGATTAGTAGACCGAACGCCAAACTACTCAGCTAAACAGGCTGCTATTATGTATGCATGTATGTATGTATGTATGTATGTATGTATGTATGTATGTATGTATATATGTATGTATGCGTGTATGTATGTATGTATGTATGCGTGTATGTATGTATGTATGTATGTATGTATGTATGTATGTATGTATGCGTGTATGTATGTATGTATGTATGTATGCGTGTATGTATGCGTGTATATGTATGTATGTATGTATGCATGTATGTATGTATGTATGTATGTATGTATGTATGTATGTATGTATGTATGCGTGTATGTATGTATGTATGTATGTATGTATGTATGTATGTATGTATGCGTGTATGTATGTATGTATGTATGTATGTATGTATGCGTGTATGTATGCGTGTATATGTATGTATGTATGTATGTATGTATGTATGTATGTATGTATGTATGCGTGTATGTATGCGTGTATATGTATGTATGTATGTATGCATGTATGTATGCGTGTATGTATGTATGTATGTATGTATGTATGTATGTATGTATGCGTGTATGTATGTATGTATGTATGTATGCATGTGTGTATGTATGTATGTATGTATGTATGTATGTGTGTATGTATGTATGTATGTATGTATGTATGTATGTATGTGTGTATGTATGTGTGTATGTATGTATGTATGTATGTGTATGTATGTACGCACGACATGCATTTATGTAATATGTGCATATACACACACATACACACCAGGGAACACCTGTTCGTCGTTATTAATTAGCTCCTCCTCCTTCTCTTCTTCTTCTTCTTCTTCTTCTTCTATCTCTCTAGAACTGCTAGCAGGTGTTTTTTTCCCTCTGCAGCCGATGTTGCAAAGATGTTGAGGCACAGCATCGTGTCGGGTTGTGAGCAAGTTATGGCGGTTATGTTTTTTCGGTTCTGGGTGGAGCTGAAAAGCAGATGGTGTGCAGTAATTTCCTTAGCAGACTCCACCACCATTGGGGACTATGGTGATCCCTGGCTCACTAGTTAGGCTAGGATGTTACTGGTAGTACCAATGGAGAGGTGAAATAGGGTCTTAGTCAGCTATGGTTCTTAGCACGAAGTTAAAAGCTGTTGGCCCACATAACCTTCCAGTAATCAGCAGGGACACGCTTCAGTGGGTACTGGAACGGAAGGCGGAACACATATGAGAATGCACCGAGTACGGGGTTGGCAGTCTCTGATTACAGTTACAGTATAACCTTCTAGTTAACAGACAGTCTGATTATATCTTCTGTTAATGTTATGAGATGACGAGAAGAAAACGTAATGAGAAGAAACAGTCAGAGAATCCCCAAAACGAGCTATCAAGTGGAATACAACAGACCGAAGAAAAAGAGGTCGACCACGGGAAATTCTAAAGAGGACACCGTTAAGAGAGACCAAATTAGTGGGCATAAAATCCCTTGATGAGGTTGAAAAGCTCGCCGAGGACAGGGAAACTTGGTAAACTATCATGCGAGCCTTATGTGACGTTTAACGGTACAGGGGGGATGTAAGATGTAATGTTATGAATAGTGTGTAAAACTAAATAAATGTTGACCTCAACACATCCATAATTATGTATGTTGTAAACCTGAGATGTTACTGAACCAAGCTGTCTGTTACATATTTGATTCTTTAAAGATATTGTTATTTATTCAGTACACTGTATATGAAGTGCTTATCAATATTTAAATTTGTTTCCTTGCTTGACACATTTTTAAGTTTTAAAGCGTTAGTTCCGTAACAAACCCGCGTAAAATTTTTATATTCCACGACGATTATGCATTCAAAATGGCGTCAACTGGAGAAGAGGGGAAGCCACAGTTAATGTTTCAAAATTCGCAAGAAAGTCAGCAGATGCAGGAGAAATCTGCGGGAGTTCCACTTAGCGACTTTGTTCTTCAACTGGAAGATTACGCACCTACGGTTAGCAACTTCTGTCATTAAATTTTTTGTTGCCTAGGAATGGTTCGAATTTTAGCGAAGGATTTTCTCCACGTTTTCTTTCCAGTTAAAAGAATTTCTTGCAAGTTCTTTCTAACGTATTAGGCTGATTCAGGTGGAAGTGTAATTTTTTTACTCTTAAGCCAGTACTACTCCATTCATGAAATGTTAACAATAAGTTAACCAGAAGTGGTAAGAGATAGATATGTGGTTTTAGAAAAAGATCACCAGATCTTTGTAAATAAAACAAGCTGACCAAATTATATGTGAGCTCACTCTCATCCTCCTCTCCTCCCCCTTTCTCTCTCTCTCTCTCTCTCTCTCATATGTTTTCTTTTAAACTAACCTGATGATCTGCTAGGATGCAAAATAATGAAACCAGGGTTAGCTACCTGCATTGATGATGTAAGACTGAGTTCAAAGAAACTATATTGTTTTTGCCATTTGCCAGAGTTGTACTGTGGAAGCAGGGTGGAGTGTGTTAAACAATATGTATGAGCTAAAACCAAAACTTCTGTTGAAAATGTCTTTGCTGATGTATAATATATACCTTATTTCCTGCTATATAGGACATATTTTCCAGGAAAAAAAAAACTTTAAAAAAATAGACCCTGCGTCCTATAACAGGATAGTTTGGTTTGGGTAGGCCTTGGAGTAGAAGTTACCAGTACTATACTAACACATATACATCCATATTTAATACATTGTCTCCAGACGAACTCAGAATATATTAAATATGATTACAAACCAATATAATATTAAAGCATACTAAGCTGATAGCAGCACATCATTCCATAGCTTTACTGAAGAGTGCTGTCATTGTCACTTACCAGCAGTCAACTGTTTGATTGATTGATTCACATTGTGAATAATTTTGTTTAATCTTTATAGTCAGATTGTGAGCATATATGCTGTATTAATCATGGTAAATTAGAGATAGAACATGCCAGAATTGAGTGAATTTTGCTGCTGCTGTTGTTGTACTGCTGGATGTTATTGTTGAACTTTATGATGTGTTCAGGGATGCCTTCGATACACGTGGGCCCTACAGTAGCCTAAGTTGCACCCTAGCTTTTAAAGCACTTGGGGGCCACAGGTCATAATGTAAATAAACAGTATGCCAGTTGATTCAGGTACTGACGTAAACCATGCTGAGGTTATGTAGTTATAAGACTTGGGCTATGTGGTTCCAAGATTTAGGTTATGTAGTTCCAAGACTTAGGCTATGTGGTTCCAAGATTTAGGTTATGTAGTTATAAGACTTGGGCTATGTGGTTCCAAGATTTAGGTTATGTAGTTCCAAGACTTAGGCTATGTGGTTCCAAGAGTGATAGATGCATAAGACTGTGCTGTATCAACAGTACTGTAGTTTGTGAGGTCAGCAATAAACACCATGGCAAGCTATCTAATGAGTGTTAGCTATGAGTGCGAATATACCAATATTTATAAGTTAAGTTGCAGATCTTGGACAAGAAGTTCAGTAGAAGAATATCCAGTGACATTCAGTTTTATTGAATGTCTAAAACTATTTAAGAAAAAATGTGGGAACAGTTTTATTAATTAACCAGTACACAGTTGTGACATTTCGGTTTACACCTTAACCATACAAAACATACAAGACAACGAAATAAGTAAATAAGATAAACTGTGAGTTTACATGAATGCTATACAACAAACAGTTCCGTTTTAAACAAAAAAATAGAGCAGTGACTTGTAAAAAGCTGTGTTCAGGAATGTGTGCGGCAGAATGTTGAGAATGTTTAAATGGAGACTTGTGATGTGTGATAGGTAGCTAGTAATTGGAGGTGGTGGGGGGGTAGGGATCATTAAAAGGAGAGTGATACAGTGATAAGCTTGCCTAGAGAAGGGTGGGTGGAATAGGGGAATGTGGTTGGGGTAGAGGGTTTGTAATCTAATGCAGTGAGGAGGTTCTGAAATATGTGTTGTGGGTGAGGAAGGAGTAGAGGAGTAATACAGACAATCATATGGGGGGGGGGCTATGAAATTCATGGAAAATGTGAGATTTTTAGTTAGGTTTTTTTTTTTTTTTTTGTCTCCAAAATATACCTTGCCAAATTATCAGTGCTTCTTTTATAATGAGAAATACAATATATATATTGAAGAAGAAGAAGAATGTGCTGTACATCTACAGATGACACTTACTGCCAGAAAAGTTCACTTTAAATAAACTTTTTTTTTTTAATCCCACCCTCAGATCCCAGATTCAGTGACTGGCTACTATCTGAATAGGGCAGGGTTCAGTTCCAGCGATCCCAGGATGTAAGTGAGAAATTATTGCTGCCAGAAATGTGTAGTTTTGAAATAAATAGAAATGCTGCTTCTGCGTCTGTGTGACAAGTTTCTGTCCCCATATGATGAGACTTGTGATGTGTGATAGGTAGCTAGTAATTGGGGGTAGGAGGTAGGGATCATGGAAAGGAGAGATTCTCACATTTCTTCCCATGTTTCTTGCTTGGTGGCAGATGAGTGGCATGTGTTGTGGGGCATGTTTCAGGATTAGGTGATGACTGGATATACTCTTGAACAGGCAATTATGTGGCCATGTTCCAGAGGGAAGGCAGAGCTGAGCTGAGAGATGTAAAAACATCAGTGACAGATTTTCTGTGGGCTAGTGTGATCTCAGAAGACTGTCTAATGGAGCAGCTGGGCAAAGGTAGTGTGCCATTTGAGAAGGCAGTGAGGGCAGAGACTGAGAAACTTGATCTTTCTGTGCAGAAGAGGCTGTCAGATATTGCTAGAACTTGATCCTGTAGCACAGAAGGGGCTGTCAGATATTGCTAGAACTTGATCCTGCAGCACAGAAGAGGCTGTCAGATATTGCTAGAACTTGATCCTGCAGCACAGAAGAGGCTGTCAGATATTGCTAGAACTTGATCCTGCAGCACAGAAGAGGCTGTCAGATATTGCTAGAATCAGATATTGCTAGCACTTGATCCTGCAGCACAGAAAGGGCTGTCAGATATTGCTAGATTCAGATATTGCTAGAACTTGATCCTGCAGCACAGAAGGGGGTGTCAGATATTGCTAGAAAATCAGAGATTGCTAGATTCAGACATGGAAATTGTTGTCCAGCCAAAATGATGTTAGACAGCTTTGTTTTAACAGCTGACATCCATCAGCCTGCTTCAGCAGCGTCAGCTGACACCGGAAAAACCCTTATTGTATTATTACTATTATTATTAGTTATGCTGTTGTAGGAGGACCATAATAATGTAATAGTTTATTACATTTTTTTTTCTTAATGTAGCAGATATTAGCTATGATGATTTGAAGTTCTAATAATGTAGATGCATGTTGGGTCAGTTTGTAACTATGAACTTAAGTTCCTTTGTGGCATAAACAATGAAAATTTAAGTTACTTTGCTGCCTAAACCAAGAAAAAATTTAAGTTACTTTGCTGCCTAAACCATGAAAATTTCTACGTTTTGGATGGGGAGTCTATCTATCTAAGTGCTATGCCGCATGGCGTAGGCGATCATTTCTCTCCACAATTCCCTGTCTTTTGCATTGATTATGAGATCCGCCGGTGACTTTCTTCCTAGCCACACTGACAGCCCATCCAGTAACTTCTCTCTCTGTCTTCCTCTGTCTCTTCTTCCCTCAGTTTTTCCAGTTGCCACAGTGTGTTACAATTTTCCTATTCTCAGGAAATGTCCCACAAATCTCACTTGTCCGCCTCTGATCTTTGCTATAATTTGCTTTTTAACTCCAACCTCTCTTAAGACTTCTTCATTGGTTTTCTTGGCTGTTTCTTCAGCATCCTTCTTATAAACCACATCTCCATGGCCTCCACTTCTCGCTGTACTCTCTTATTATATAGACCATGCTTCACACCTGTAGAACAGAATTGGCTCGATGTAACATTTAAGTACTCGGAATCTTGTTTCCAGGATGGGGAGTACTTTACGTTATTTTCCATGAAGTTTCGGAGCAGACATATGAAGCATGTTTCTTGGTAGGCTCCATCACCATACAGAGCCCTGTTCAGTTGATGCAGTAACTCTGCAGGCTGTGTTTTTTATGAGCAAAGATGTGGAGACCTAGGCTAAGTGTGACTGAACAGTTGTGGCATTCTCTCGAGCAGAGTCAGCGTCACTATCAGTGAGATGGTTTAACAAGATCTCTCAGTTCTAAAGTAACCAGATATAACATACATCTTCATGTAAGACAAATACTGAGATTTTTTTGTGTGTTTTAGAATTTAGCTTAATATAAATTCTAGAAAGTAGTTACTCATACCTTCCACCAGCCTCGGTTATGGGAAAAAGTGAAAGAAGACTGAGCTTCACGGAGAGTGACTCAGGGTAAAGGTACAGTGCCTTTTGAGGAGGAAATGAGGGCTAAAATTTATGACAAAAGATGCACAAACATAAGAGACCAGCGCTCGCTATGGTCAGTTATTCTGATCCAGTATTGGTAGAATTGGTTATACAAAAAAAACTTCTCTGAAGAGGCATTGTAGAGATTAATTTGAACTTTCCTGTTGTTTGAACTTGGCAGATTGAGGCTGATATCTCTGGCAGCTCAGAAGTTCATCTCAGACATAGCGAATGATGCCCTGCAACACTCAAAGATGAGGGCATCGGGACAGAGTTCCAAAAAGCAGGGAAAGGTAAGGGTTTGGGCATAATTTCAAGCCATGAAGGCAAAGGAAGATGCAAGAAATTTTCTTGTCGTTGTCTTGAACCCCCCCCCCCCCCCCCCCCGAGCTTATTTTAAGATGTGCATGGTGACTCCTGCTGTATACATGGAAGGCTGACACCGGAAAAACTCTTATTGTATTATTACTATTATTATTAGTTATGCTGTTGTAGGAGGACCATAATAATATAGTAGTTTATTACATTTTTTTTTCTTAATGTAGCAGATATTAGCTATGATGATTTGAAGTTCTAATAATGTAGATGCATGTTGGGTCAGTTTGTTACTATGAACTTAAGTTCCTTTGTGGCATAAACAATGAAAATTTAAGTTACTTTGCTGCCTAAACCAAGAAAAAAAACCCTTATTGTATTATTACTATTATTATTAGTTATGCTGTTGTAGGAGGACCATAATAATGTAATAGTTTATTACATTTTTTTTTCTTAATGTAGCAGATATTAGCTATGATGATTTGAAGTTCTAATAATGTAGATGCATGTTGGGTCAGTTTGTAACTATGAACTTAAGTTCCTTTGTGGCATAAACAATGAAAATTTAAGTTACTTTGCTGCCTAACCAAGAAAAAATTTAAGTTACTTTGCTGCCTAACCATGAAAATTTCTACGTTTTGGATGGGGAGTCTATCTATCTAAGTGCTATGCCGCATGGCGTAGGCGATCATTTCTCTCCACAATTCCCCGTCTTTTGCATTGATTATGAGATCCGCCGGTGACTTTCTTCCTAGCCACACTGACAGCCCATCCAGTAACTTCTCTCTCTGTCTTCCTCTGTCTCTTCTTCCCTCAGTTTTTCCAGTTGCCACAGTGTGTTACAATTTTCCTATTCTCAGGAAATGTCCCACAAATCTCACTTGTCCGCCTCTGATCTTTGCTATAATTGCTTTTTAACTCCAACCTCTCTTAAGACTTCTTCATTGGTTTTCTTGGCTGTTTCTTCAGCATCCTTCTTATAAACCACATCTCCATGGCCTCCACTTCTCGCTGTACTCTCTTATTATATAGACCATGCTTCACACCTGTAGAACAGAATTGGCTCGATGTAACATTTAAGTACTCGGAATCTTGTTTCCAGGATGGGGAGTACTTTACGTTATTTTCCATGAAGTTTCGGAGCAGACATATGAAGCATGTTTCTTGGTAGGCTCCATCACCATACAGAGCCCTGTTCAGTTGATGCAGTAACTCTGCAGGCTGTGTTTTTTATGAGCAAAGATGTGGAGACCTAGGCTAAGTGTGACTGAACAGTTGTGGCATTCTCTCGAGCAGAGTCAGTGTCACTATCAGTGAGATGGTTTAACAAGATCTCTCAGTTCTAAAGTAACCAGATATACATCTTCATGTAAGACAAATACTAAGATTTTTTTTTGTGTTTTAGAATTTAGCTTAATATAAATTCTAGAAAGTAGTTACTCATACCTTCCACCAGCCTCGGTTATGGGAAAAAGTGAAAGAAGACTGAGCTTCACGGAGAGTGACTCAGGGTAAAGGTACAGTGCCTTTTGAGGAGGAAATGAGGGCTAAAATTTATGACAAAAGATGCACAAACATAAGAGACCAGCTCTTACTATGGTCAGTTGTTCTGATCCAGTATTGGTAGAATTGGTTATACAAAAAAAACTTCTCTGAGTAGGCATTATAGAGATTAATTTGAGCTTTCCTGTTGTTTGAACTTGGCAGATTGAGGCTGATATCTCTGGCAGCTCAGAAGTTCATCTCAGACATAGCGAATGATGCCCTGCAACACTCAAAGATGAGGGCATCGGGACAGAGTTCCAAAAAGCAGGGAAAGGTAAGGGTTTGGGCATAATTTCAAGCCATGAAGGCAAAGGAAGATGCAAGAAATTTTCTTGTCGTTGTCTTGACCTCCCCCCCCCCGAGCTTATTTTAAGATGTGCATGGTGACTCCTGCTGTATACATGGAAGGCTGACACAGTAGGAGAATGATTCAGTATAGACCTTCACAGGGATATATATTGTTTAAATGTTAGGCATATAAGATGAGTATGGTTTTAAGAAAGAAAAAAAACATCTTATATTCAGACCAATATAGTAATATAGGGGAAAGAAGAGGTCTGTGGAAAAACATGAATGGAGGGTAGGGAAGGCTAGTGAAGACATGGGAAGATGGATAAAGAGGGGGGAAGGGGACAGTGAGTGATGGAGGAAGAGGGTTATTTTGATTAGTATGCTTTTGGATGTTCCTGTTTCTTACCTCTGTCTTCCTGCATTTCTTCCTCTACCACACCACATTTCTTACATCTGTTTTCCTGCGTTTCTTTCTCTACCACACCACATTTCTTAGTCTTCCTGCATTTCTTCCTCTACCACACCACATTTCTTAGTCTTCCTGCATTTCTTCCTCTACCACACCACATTTCTTACATCAGTCTTCCCATATTTCTTGCTCTTATCTTACCATGTTTCTTACCTCTGTCTTCCTGCATTTCTTCCTCTACCACACCACATTTCTTACATCTGTCTTCCTGAGTTTCTTCCTCTACCACACCACCTTTCTTACATCTGTCTTCCTGCATTTCTTCCTCTACCACACCACATTTCTTACCTCTGTCTTCCTGAGTTTCTTCCTCTACCACACCACATTTCTTACCTCTGTCTTCCTGCATTTCTTCCTCTACCACACCACATTTCTTACCTCTGTCTTCCTGAGTTTCTTCCTCTACCACACCACATTTCTTACATCAGTCTTCCCATATTTCTTGCTCTTATCTTACCATGTTTCTTACCTCTGTCTTCCCATATATCTTGCTCTTATCTTACCAAGTTTCTTACCTCTGTCTTCCTGCATTTCTTCCTCTACCACACCACATTTCTTACATTTGTCTTCTCATATATCTTGCTCTTATCTTACCATGTTTCTTATCTCTGTCTTCTTGCATTTCTTCCTCTACCACACCACATTTCTTACCTCTGTCTTCCTATGTCTCTCCATCACGCCACATTTCTTACCTATGTCTTCCTGTGTCTCTTCCTCTACCACACCACATTTCTTATCACTATCTTCCTGTGTCTCTTCCTCTATCACACCACATTTCTTACCTCTGTCTTCCTGTGTTTCTTCCTCTATCACACCACATTTCTTACCTCTGTCTTCCTGTGTTTCTTCCTCTATCACACCACATTTCTTACCTCTGTCTTCCTGTGTTTCTTCCTCTATCACACCAGTTCTCACCTCTGTTTTCCCGTGTTTCTTGCACTATCACGCCATATTTCTGACCTGTATTCCCATGTTTCTTGCACTATCACGCCATATTTCTGACCTGTATTCCCATGTTTCTTGCACTATCACACCATATTTCTGACCTGTATTCCCATGTTTCTTGCACTATCACGCCATATTTCTGACCTGTTTTGTCATGTTTCTTGCACTATCACGCCATATTTCTCTCTTTGACTTTTTTTTTCAGATTTTTATTCCCAGCATAATAAATTTTTTCATCCTCTGCTGGTGAATTTTTTTAAATGACTCAATTAACACTAGGACTTTAGAAAAAAAACAAATCTTAATTGAAGCTACAGCTGATTTGTGATGGACATCCTGATTAATTGGCTGTCTCAAACTCATAAAATGGTCAAAGAATCTGGTTTCTCTTCTCCCTAGTTTCCGCTGCCGTGTGTAACATGTCCACTATCAGGGCTGAGCAGCTGTTTTTGTTTTCACTTTGAGTAGAATGAGCAGGGTCTTGACCAGACCTCCTTTAGCAGACCCTGACAAATTCTTTTTTCTCACTAGTACATTTGTCTTTGCTTCTGAACTAGTTGTCAAGGCTTGGTGTGCTGACTTGGCAACCATGGTTATTATGTCTGTATTATTTGTTATTATTCCCAGTTTTTTTTTTTTCATTTATTTACAGGACAAGAAAATGACGTTGCAGATGGAAGACTTGTCCCCAGCTTTGGCTGAATATGGAATCAACATTAAGAAGCCATTGTACTTTATATAGTCATTCTGATGTGTCTGGCATTTGTGAGACTTAATGTTTGATTGTTTTACTTATGATAGCTTGTCTGAGAATTGATGTGGTACTGTACGCTAGATAAAGGCAGCTTTCTGAATGGTTTGTTTGTCGTCATCACATACCAGCCATGCGGTGGATTTTGGCAGAAAGCAAGTCTCCAGTTCACATTGTTTCTTGCCTTTGATAGACAGGCTGTCCGTCATATGTTCATCTCTCGGCACCTGCCATCTGTTTGTAGCGTCATCAGTCTGCTGATCTTTTACCTTGGACTTCAGGTATGGTTTTAAGTTTAATATCGTGCCAGCGGACGTGATCATTATCTCGGTCAACTCTTGAAGCTGGAGAAGGAAGGGCTGCCAAGCTTGATAATTGACCACATCACGCTCTATGGTCAAGGAAAAAATGGACACTACAACTGTTGCCCTTATATAGCTTAATGGCATAGAACAGGACTGCTTGTTTTTTTTTTTTTTTTATTAATCAATAAAATGCTTTAGTTGTCTCTTTTCAAAATTTTCCATTTTTTTTTTTTTGGATGTTATTTTTTCATTCTTATCATTTTCCATCTTTTCTACATCAACATTTGTGTTCATTTTTTGTTATAGTTATTGGCTTCAGCAGGATGTAATATAAAGTGCAGGCATGGCAGAGATTCATTGCATGTCAGGGATTTGGGATGTAAGTGTGTGTTTGGTTGTTTATCCCCTCTGAACTTCGGGGGGGGGGGGGGGGGGGGTTAGTGTGTGTCCGTCTCCCTGTCTGTCCATCCATCCATGTGGGCAAGTTGGTTGGTTGTCTGGAACTTCAAGATGTTGTTTCAGCATGATAAATGTGCTGGATTGGGAGTGGATTATGATGGTTTGCTTAAAGATTCATGGTGGGCCCAGAATATGAGATTCTCTGTGGAACCCACCACCATGGGGGCCCATCCTGTTAGCCAGGCAGCCTGTTACAGTCAGATCACCGACAGAGAGGAAGGACCAAGGTCATGGTCAAGCTGTGGCTCACTGGCCTAGATAACTGTGACATGTAGCACACTTACCTTTCTCCCTGTGTTTCTTCCTCTATCACACCACATTTCTTACCTCTGTCTTCCTGGTTTCTTCCTCTATCACACCAGTTCTCACCTCTGTTTTCCCGTGTTTCTTGCACTATCACGCCATATTTCTGACCTGTATTCCCATGTTTCTTGCACTATCACGCCATATTTCTGACCTGTATTCCCATGTTTTTGCACTATCACACCATATTTCTGACCTGTATTCCCATGTTTTTGCACTATCACGCCATATTTCTGACCTGTTTTGTCATGTTTCTTGCACTATCACGCCATATTTCTCTCTTTGACTTTTTTTTTCAGATTTTTATTCCCAGCATAATAAATTTTTTCATCCTCTGCTGGTGAATTTTTTTAAATGACTCAATTAACACTAGGACTTTAGAAAAAAAACAAATCTTAATTGAAGCTACAGCTGATTTGTGATGGACATCCTGATTAATTGGCTGTCTCAAACTCATAAAATGGTCAAAGAATCTGGTTTCTCTTCTCCCTAGTTTCCGCTGCCGTGTGTAACATGTCCACTATCAGGGCTGAGCAGCTGTTTTTGTTTTCACTTTGAGTAGAATGAGCAGGGTCTTGACCAGACCTCCTTTAGCAGACCCTGACAAATTCTTTTTTCTCACTAGTACATTTGTCTTTGCTTCTGAACTAGTTGTCAAGGCTTGGTGTGCTGACTTGGCAACCATGGTTATTATGTCTGTATTATTTGTTATTATTCCCAGTTTTTTTTTTTTCATTTATTTACAGGACAAGAAAATGACGTTGCAGATGGAAGACTTGTCCCCAGCTTTGGCTGAATATGGAATCAACATTAAGAAGCCATTGTACTTTATATAGTCATTCTGATGTGTCTGGCATTTGTGAGACTTAATGTTTGATTGTTTTACTTATGATAGCTTGTCTGAGAATTGATGTGGTACTGTACGCTAGATAAAGGCGGCTTTCTGAATGGTTTGTTTGCCGTCATCACATACCAGCCATGCGGTGGATTTTGGCGGAAAGCTAGTCTCCAATTCACATTGTTTCTTGCCTTTGATAGACAGGCTGTCCGTCATATGTTCATCTCTCGGCACCTGCCATCTGTTTGTAGCGTCATCAGTCTGCTGATCTTTTACCTTGGACTTCAGGTATGGTTTTAAGTTTAATATCGTGCCAGCGGACGTGATCATTATCTCGGTCAACTCTTGAAGCTGGAGAAGGAAGGGCTGCCAAGCTTGATAATTGACCACATCACGCTCTATGGTCAAGGAAAAAATGGACACTAAAACTGTTGCCCTTATATAGCTTAATGGCATAGAACAGGACTGCTTGTTTTTTTTTTTTTTATTAATCAATAAAATGCTTTAGTTGTCTCTTTTCAAAATTTTCCATTTTTTTTTTTTTGGATGTTATTTTTTCATTCTTATCATTTTCCATCTTTTCTACATCAACATTTGTGTTCATTTTTTGTTATAGTTATTGGCTTCAGCAGGATGTAATATAAAGTGCAGGCATGGCAGAGATTCATTGCATGTCAGGGATTTGGGATGTAAGTGTGTGTTTGGTTGTTTTATCCCCTCTGAACTTCGGGGGGGGGGGGTTAGTGTGTGTCCGTCTCCCTGTCTGTCCATCCATCCATGTGGGCAGGTTAGTTGGTTGGTTGTCTGGAACTTCAAGATGTTGTTTCAGCATGATAAATGTGCTGGATTGGGAGTGGATTATGATGGTTTGCTTAAAGATTCATGGTGGGCCCAGAATATGAGATTCTCTGTGGAACCCACCACCATGGGGGCCCATCCTGTTAGCCAGGCAGCCTGTTACAGTCAGATCACCGACAGAGAGGAAGGACCAAGGTCATGGTCAAGCTGTGGCTCACTGGCCTAGATAACTGTGACATGTAGCACACTTACCTTTCTCCCTTGGGGGTGGGGGTGGGGGAATGATGGGGGTGTGAGAGAGAGAGAGAGAGGTAACAAGCAAATACACTGATTTCTGCTGTCATTGTTTTTTGTTGTTTTTTTTTTTTAAATCACTTCCAGAGATAAATTTTATTAAGTCATTTTTTTTGCTCACAGATCATTTAAAAAATACTCATAGTTCTAAGAGAAAGAGAATGAATGAATGAATAATCTTTAAAGGGTAAAGAATTGGGCACGCAGGCCCGTCTTACATTCTGCCCTTCATCACTCCATCTTTCATTCTTCCCATAGAGACAGAGAGAGAGAGAGAGTATGTCTCTTGTGTATATATATATATTTGATGTTTTCAGCATTATATGTATATGAATTGAACATATGAAGTTTAATGATCCATACATTCATTTCGAACCATGCTATAGAATTGCATAAATATTCAGTTTTATAGTTTCAATAAAGTGTCATTTTTGTAACCTTTTGTTATCTAATTCATTATGTGAAACTTGATAGATTAAACTGATAGCTGTTCTGAATGGTTGAGTTTTTTTTTCTTCTTATACGTAATTAGTAATAATTTTTTGTTTGGTTATTTTGGTATCAGTCACTTTTCTAGGAAGCCTTTGACACAGGATGTGAGATCCACATGCTGATTTGTCTAAGAAGACCTTGAGCTCTAAAAGCTGATTTGTCTTCTTTAATCATTATCGAACACCAGCTTGTATACTTTTGAAGTAATTACTGGTCAGCTGGAGTTGGTGTACACCCTCGTAAAGTTTCTCTTGAACTGATACAGGTGTTGGCCACATCTGTCTTCTCTGCACCTCATATGTTGGTCACATCTGTCTTCTCTGCACCTCATATGTTGGCCACATCTGTCTTCTCTGCACCTCATATGTTGGCCACATCTGTCTTCTCTGCACCTCATATGTTGGCCACATCTGTCTTCTCTGCACCTCATATGTTGGCCACATCTGTCTTCTCTGCACCTCATATGTTGGCCACATCTGTCTTCTCTGCACCTCATATGTCGGCCACATCTGTCTTCTCTGCACCTCATATGTCGGCCACATCTGTCTTTTCTACATCTCATATGTTAGGCACTTTTGTAGTAGATATTCTCCTGTCATCTTACCAGTGCCGTATGTGCCACATGTTGGTTTGGCTATTCTTGAGCTTGTTGAAAAGGTGGTACCTCAGCCTGCTGTGACCCGCGTCTGGTACCTCAGCCTGCTGTGACCCGCGTCTGGTACCTCAGCCTGCTGTGACCCGTGTCTGGTACCTCAGCCTGCTGTGACCCGCGTCTGGTACCTCAGCCTGCTGTGACCCGCGTCTGGTACCTCAGCCTGCTGTGACCCGCGTCTGGTACCTCCATCTGCTGTGACCCATGTCTGGTACCTCAGCCTGAAATGATTGGTGCTGAGGTGAAAAATGATCATTTGCTCTTCTGTGCTGAGATGGTAGCAAGCACCATTTTTCTGAAAGCCAGGCTGTTCCTGCGCCAATTTGTTCGTGAATGTTATTTTTATCACAGAATTAGCTTCCTCATATGTGATGCTTGTATCTGGTAATCTGTCCGCTTCTTTTGCTAGAATGTCTGCTGTGTCATTGCCTGGTATACCACAATGGGATGGAATTCACTGTATTGCCACTCTGGAGAAAAGCTTATGTATCTGGTACATTTCTGTTCTCAGGTGGTTTCATCTTTGTGGCTCTTTAATGCAGTAATTACTGACACTGCTTCAGCCAGAAACACTACGTTTTCCTTAACACTTTCTTCTGGTAGTAGCTGATTTGTCCCAAACAGGAGTCACAACCTGTGGACCGCAGACTAATGCCACTAATTTATAGCGTCGTTATTTCATAATTCAGGGTGTCCACAAATTATATATCAAAGTATCAAAAATACAAAAAAGTGTTTCAGGAAGAAAAGTCATATCACTACGTTCAGTAGGTGGATCCTTCTTGAATTCTTTCCTATTAAAAACACTTTTACAGGAGATTTTGCTTCCCATAATCATAAGACAGGCGTTGGCTTTTCCTGCATAGTCGCCATTTTTATTGTTTTGTCACAGTGCATGATGATGTGAAGTGTTGCCAACCACCGGGAACATATTGTTGATGTTGGTTGTTCCTACGAAGTAACTCCTTTACAGTTGATAGCATTTTATTTTTAATGACGACAGTTATCGAGCGAATTATTTGTGGACACTGCATTACGTAAGGGAGATTACTAATATTCATAGTTTTATTTATTTTTATAATATTTCATTTATTATTATTGCATTCATTTATTAGCTACAGATGTGGATATGGCCTGCTGATTGCTCACTTAGAGTATATCTGGACCCTTTGTAGCAAAAAGTTACTGACCGAGACATTTGTATATTTTTTTTTTAAAGCTGTGGTTGCATCCCTTTTTCTCAAGCTTATGATAGGAGGGTTACCAATCCCTGGTGTCTGAAATTTCTGGCTAGCATAGTGAAGGGTTAACCAACTGAGCAATAAGAAATACTAAAAAATGTAGCTGAGCTTCTTTGTAAAGCACATGTCCTTTTTGTTTTGCTACATTTTGTATTCATTTTTATGTTGATTTTCTAAGAAATATAGTTTGGTTTTTTTTTTTGGTATGCTTTGCAACATTTGTACATGTACATTCATTCCTACCATTTCATTCCAGCTAAGTTTGGCAACTACAGTTTTTCATTGAGTACAGTCCTTGCCATGATGGTGTAGTGGGTGGTGCACTAAACTGACAATCAGAAGGTCCCTGGTTTGATTTCACACTCAAGTGGAATGTGAATGTCTGCTAAAGAAGTATGGCGTACCCCCAGCTTTTTTTTAGCTGACCCCAGAGACTGAGAAAATAGCTGCCAGACAAGACAAGACAGGAATAGACAAGATGGCTGCTGTTTTCTTATGGATTTAATTAGGTTCCTTTCTACATTTGGTTTTGTTAGACATTCCCTGTTTGTTATCTTAGCTGTCCATGGTACTCTTAACATTCTTCTAATAAACCACATCTCTGGTGCCTCTGTGGTCTTTGCAAAGATGATTGTCCATGACCCAACCTCAAAAAATGGGTACCTGGGGTTTCCCTAGGGGAAAAAAAAGAGGGTGGGGGGGGGGGGGCAGTGAGGCCAGGTGCTGGCATCCTTACCTCAAATGCTGCAGTGGGCTAGAAATGTGAAGGCACTAACACTCCGCACCCCACTACTCCATGCAAATGCTGTGGGACTTGAGATTTTAGTAGACAGTCCATGCTCTCTGTGTTTGGTATTCTCATGCAAGTGTAGCAGCCTTAGGACAGCATGTATGTATATTTTATATCTTACATCTTTCATGTGCTGTTAAATGTCACGTTGCCTAAGTTTGCCTGTTTTAGTCAGCTTATCAACCTCATCAGGGGATTTTGTGCCTGCTAGTTTGACCTCTCTTAACATTGTCCTCTCTTTAGAGTTTCACGTGGTCAGCCTCTATTTATTTGGCCTGTTGTGTTCCACTTTATAGCTTGTTTTGGGATTCTAAGTATGAATGTGTATAGTGCCTTCATATTTGGCAGTTAAACAGTACAAGAGCAGAAAATATTTCTTATCTTATATCCTTCCCGTGCCGTCAAACGTCACATAGGGCTCGCAAAGTAGTTCGCCAATCTTTCCTGTCTTCGGCGAGTCTTTCACCCTCATCAAAGGATTTTATGCCTGTTAATTTGGCCTCTCTTAATAACGTCCTCTTCAGAGTTTCACGTGGTCTGCCTCTTTTTCTTCGACCTGTTGTGTTCCACTTGATAGCTTGTTTTGGGATTCTCTGATCATTTCTTCTCATTAAGTGACCAACATATGTCCATCTCCTTTTCCTGATCACCCATGAGACTGGTTGTTGTTCCTTCATCTGTAGAAAATATTTGTCTGGTGTTTTTTTTTTTTTTGGGGGGGGGATGTCTCTGGTAGTTTGGGCAATGATTCCCAAAGTAGGTGATACTGTTCTAGGGCAGTGATTCCTAATGTGGGTGATACTGTTCTAGGGCAGTGATTCCTAAAGTGGGTAATACTGTTCTAAGGGAGTGATTCCCAAGTGGGTGATACTGTTTTAGGGCAGTGATTCCCAAGTGGGTGATACTGTTTTAGGGCAGTGATTCCCAAGTGGGTGATACTGTTTTAGGGCAGTGATTCCCAAGTGGGTGATACTGTTTTAGAGCAGTGATTCCCAAGTGGGTGATAATGTTCTATGGCAGTGATTCGTAAAGTGAGTGATACTGTTCGAAGGGAGTGATTCCCAAGTGGGTGATACTGTTTTAGGGCAGTGATTCCCAAGTGGGTGATACTGTTTTAGGGCAGTGATTCCCAAGTGGGTGATACTGTTTTAGGGCAGTGATTCTCAAGTGAGTGATACTGTTTTAGGGCAGTGATTCTCAAGTGGTGATACTGTTTTAGGGCAGTGATTCCCAAGTGGGTGATACTGTTTTAGGGCAGTGATTCCCAAGTGGGTGATACTATTTTAGGGCAGTGATTCCCAAAGTGGGTGATACTGTTCTAGGGCAGTGATTCCCAAAGTGGGTGATACTATTTTAGGGCAGTGATTCCCAAAGTAGGTGATACTGTTCTAGGGCAGTGATTCCTAAAGTGGGTGATACTGTTCTAAGGGAGTGATTCCCAACTGGGTGATACTTTTTTAGGGCAGTGATTCCCAAGTTGGTGATACTGTTTTAGGGCAGTGATTCCCAGGTGAGTGATACTGTTTTAGGGCAGTGATTCCCAAGTGGGTGATACTGTTTTAGGGCAGTGATTCCCAAGTGGGTGATACTGTTTTAGGGCAGTGATTCCCAAGTGGGTGATACTGTTTTAGAGCAATGATTCCCAAGTGGGTGATACTGTTTTAGAGCAATGATTCCCAAGTGAGTGATACTGTTTTAGAGCAATGATTCCCAAGTTGGTGATACTGTTTTAGAGCAATGATTCCCAAGTGGGTGATACTGTTTTAGAGCAATGATTCCCAAGTTGGTGATACTGTTTTATGGCAGTGATTCGTAAAGTGAGTGATACTGTTCGAAGGGAGTGATTCCCAAGTGGGTGATACTGTTTTAGGGCAGTGATTCCCAAGTGGGTGATACTGTTTTAGGGCAGTGATTCCCAAGTGGGTGATACTGTTTTAGGGCAGTGATTCCCAAGTGAGTGATACTGTTTTAGGGCAGTGATTCCCAAGTGGGTGATACTGTTTTAGGGCAGTGATTCCCAAGTGGGTGATACTGTTTTAGGGCAGTGATTCCCAAGTGGGTGATACTATTTTAGGGCAGTGATTCCCAAAGTGGGTGATACTGTTCTAGGGCAGTGATTCCCAAAGTGGGTGATACTATTTTAGGGCAGTGATTCCCAAAGTAGGTGATACTGTTCTAGGGCAGTGATTCCTAAAGTGGGTGATACTGTTCTAAGGGAGTGATTCCCAACTGGGTGATACTTTTTTAGGGCAGTGATTCCCAAGTTGGTGATACTGTTTTAGGGCAGTGATTCCCAGGTGAGTGATACTGTTTTAGGGCAGTGATTCCCAAGTGGGTGATACTGTTTTATGGCAGTGATTCCCAAGTGGGTGATACTGTTTTAGGGCAGTGATTCCCAAGTGGGTGATACTGTTTTAGAGCAATGATTCCCAAGTGGGTGATACTGTTTTAGAGCAATGATTCCCAAGTGAGTGATACTGTTTTAGAGCAATGATTCCCAAGTTGGTGATACTGTTTTAGAGCAATGATTCCCAAGTGGGTGATACTGTTTTAGAGCAATGATTCCCAAGTTGGTGATACTGTTTTAGAGCAATGATTCCCAAGTGGGTGATACTGTTTTAGAGCAATGATTCCCAAGTTGGTGATACTGTTTTAGAGCAATGATTCCCAAGTGGGTGATACTGTTCTAGGGCAGTGATTCCCAAGTGGGTGATACTGTTCTATTGCAGTGATTCCCAAGTGGGTGATACTGTTTTAGGGCAGTGATTCCCAGGTGGGTGATACTGTTTTAGGGCAGTGATTCCCAGGTGGGTGATACTGTTTTAGGGCAGTGATTCCCAAGTGGGTGATACTGTTTTAGGGCAGTGATTCTCAAGCGGGTGATACTGTTTTAGGGCAGTGATTCTCAAGCGGGTGATACTGTTTTAGGGCAGTGATTCTCAAGCGGGTGATACTGTTTTAGGGCAGTGATTCTCAAGCGGGTGATATTGTTTTAGGGCAGTGATTCTCAAGCGGGTGATACTGTTTTAGGGCAGTGATTCTCAAGCGGGTGATACTGTTTTAGGGCAGTGATTCTCAAGCGGGTGATACTGTTTTAGGGCAGTGATTCTCAAGCGGGTGATACTGTTTTAGGGCAGTGATTCTCAAGTGGATGATACTGTTTTAGGGCAGTGATTCTCAAGCGGGTGATACTGTTTTAGGGCAGTGATTCTCAAGCGGGTGATACTGTTCTATACATGCCCCTGATACAGGTGATAGCTTGCCACAGCCCTGTTCACACACACACCAGTTGCTGTTAACATTCTTTACATATTTCAAGTATTCTGCACAATCTACACTTGCTATAAACACACATACACACACACACACATGCCCAGCATTACCCTCTACAGACCACAGACTTAGTGTCGTTGATCGAAGGAGATGCCTGGTTGTCTCAGTCTCTGTCATCAACAGTGTCTCCTCTCTTCCTGCATGTATCATATCTTCAGTAAGTTCACTTTAGTTAATCCTGTAACTAGTTTATCAAGGACAAGGAAAGATTTATTTGACAGAAGCGCAGATGGATGACTGGCAAGTTTGCTTTCTGATTCAGTTGGAGTTGGATATAGTCAGATGACAGATATTAAACTTTGTAATCTCAGAGTTGTATTTCCTTTTTTCTTATGTTGGTGATGTCTTTTGTGTCATTCTGTGTTGTTCTTGTACTAGCTGTTGACAAAGGTAAAGTACCACAGATGTGTAGTTTTGTTGGTGTGTGGTGTGGTGGTTGCAAGGTTGGTGGGATCTTGCTACTGTAGAGGAAATGGTTGGGTTATGATGAATGGATGTTTTAGAAGAAATGGTTGGGTTGTGAGGAATGGTTGTTTAGAGGTTAAGATGATGATGAGTGATTGGTTAAAGATTAGGTGATGGTTGGTTAGAGGTTAATTGATAATGGCCGGTTGATAAAAGGTCAGCTGATCATGGGTGGTTGGTAAGAAGTTAGCTGAAGGTAAGTGGTTGGTAAGAGGTTAGTTTCTGATGGGTGGTTGGTAAGAGGTTAGCTGATGGTGGGTGGTTGGTAAAAGGTTACCTGAAGGTGGCTGATTGATCAGTCTTGTCATGATCTTGTCTTATTAATCTTGGCTTGTATTCTCTTGTCATGACCTGATCTTCATCTTATCTTATTAATCTTGCCTTGTCTCTCTTGTTGTGACCTGTTCTTCATCTTGTCTTATCTTTTCTTGTTTTGGTCCTGTCTTTATTTGTCTTGGCATGTATTTTCTTGATCATCTCTTGGTCTTGCCTAGTTCTTGGTCTTGTCTTGTCTATTCTTGTATGGCAGATATTTTCTCAGTCTCTAGGAGACAGCTAAAAAAAAAAAGCAGGGGTATGCCATACTTCTTTAGCAGACTCCACAACCATGGGGACTATATACCATACTTCTTTAGCAGACTCCACAACCATGGGGACTATATGCCGTACTTCTTTAGCAGACTCCACAACCATGGGGACTATATACCATACTTCTTTAGCAGACTCCACAACCATGGGGACTATATGCCATACTTCTTTAGCAGACTCCACAACCATGGGGACTATATGCCATACTTCTTTAGCAGACTCCACAACCATGGGGACTATATGCCATACTTCTTTAGCAGACTCCACCACCATGGGGACTATATACCACACTTCTTTAGCAGACTCCACCACCATGGGGACTATATGCCGTACTTCTTTAGCAGACTCCACAACCATGGGGACTATAGTGATGCCAGGGTAGGCCTGTATCTGGGGGAGGGTCTTGATCAGATATGATTCGTAAACCCTGACGCTAGTATATCCGCTGGTGTAGATCGCTCACCGCCAAAAACCATACACAGCTCTGAAAATAACCACTTATACCAATGTCTTCGGCTCCCCCCTCCAGTACATAACTTGTGACATCGACGATAATCCTCACAGAGGAAAGAGTTTGAGCTGGCGGAAGTAAAGACCCCTTATCTTCATTTTTACATCGATTTGTCGTAAATTTCCGCCAAGTTAAAGGGGAGCAACTGATAATTTACTTATTCCTATTAACGCATGTGTTACCGGCCCTTGTATCTTGCGCTTACAGTAAACAAATTCTTTCTCTAATGGGGTCAAGCACGTTCGAAAGTAGCCAATTCCTGGACAGACCATTGAGGCCAACAGGCAGAGTTAGCCGTAGTGAAAAGCTGTAGGGACAAAAGTTTTAAGAAAATCAGACTCCACAGTGTACTTTAGCTTTATTCTCTCGCTTCCTACGTTTTCTCGCTCTCTTTCCTCTCACTGCTTCGCCCCCCGATGTCGCTTCTTCCTGCTGTCTGTTTTGATGTGTCTCCTCCCCTCGATTTCTTGGTCTGTCCTCTTTCCATCAAGCACAATCCCCAGGTGGTGCCGTCGTTTTTCCACACCCCGTGGACGTCTTTATATCTGTTTATGTTTAGTGTTTATGTTTAGTTCTTTCCGTTGTTAGACTCAGCATCGACCTTGCAACATGTGCTACGTCGCGTCGGTCGAAGAATCCCATGGGGTCGTCATAAAAGATTCCCAAAGCGTGTTACGAAAAATCGAAGGACATTTATTTCGTAGGGAGTGGGTCCAGATTCTAGAGGGCTCTCGGTTATCTAGTTTGACGTGGATCTACTGCCCGAGTCAAAGGCAATAAGAAAGCGGACAATCTGGCAGGCATGGCATCAATACAGGTCACCCTAAGAATGGACGAGGAGGAGACTGCAAGAGCCACATTGGTGGGCTGCTTAATGGAGGACGACATCGGGCTGAATGACGATAATCACGTCAGGAGGAAGATGGTCGAGCAGGGAGAGACGTGGATGTTTCTCCGAAAGAAGTGGTTTAGCGCGCGTTACCCACAGTCAGCATGTGGCTGGCTCCACATGCAGGGGCACGCCTCAGTGAGTGTTGGAACGGAAGGCGGAGCACGTATGGGAATGCCCCGAGTGTGGGGATGCCAAGCTCTGATTAGAGTTACAGCTACAGGCTGTAGAATATAAACGAAGATTACATTTTTGACTGGCTTGACACAAAATACACTAAAATTACTTGTATAAAACGGTATATGTAAATGTATTTCCAGTTCTGGGAACACTGGATTAAGCCTACGTGGATCAGTTGTGTGAAGTCGTCAATTTGAAAATAAACAGTTGTTTCCCTTTTTCTTGTGCCGTGTATAGATGAGTATCGTGTAACGAACTCAGATCACACGAACCAAACCTTGGATAAGACCGAAGGGATAAACCCACCATAATCTACCCGAGCGTGTAAGGAAGCATGTAATTTATATAAAATTGTTAGTTGATTACAAACAATGCTATTATTAAAACGCTGCATTGAGCTTATCCTACTCTACGGAAGTGAGTCATAGACAATCAACATATCTTTGCAAAAGATCACTAGAGGCAACAGAGATGTGATTTCTTAGAAGAACGTTGAGACTACCATGGACAGCTAAGATAACAAACAGGGAATGTTTAAGAAAAGCAAATGAAGAAAGGAACCTAATTAAATCATAAGAAAACGATCATCATCAATCGTTAGATATATAATGAGAAGGGGAGGAGTTGAAAACATCATAGCAACAGGGAAGATAAATGAGAAGAGAGGCAGAGGAAGACCAAAAGAAGAAGAAGAAAAGCAACACAGGCAATCTAAGGCGTCGGCATAATAAAAAAATCACCAACAGAGCTGATGGAAAACACCAAAGAACGAGACCTGTGATGAAGTATGACTGTCATTGCCTACCTGCATGGCACCTGATGATGATAATTGCAAAAAAAAATGTTTTGCTGCTGAACATCAAATAACAATGCAAAAAAAAAACAAACGTATCTTCTGTAACTACAAACTGGTTGCCACGTACGACGCCATCCTCATCAGTAAGGTGAACTTTCTCAGCGTCGCCGTTGTAGAAACAAATTCATTGCGACAACATCATCTTGTGCCTCATAAGGCTGTAAATGTGTAGCGAGTGTGTGCTCCCTCACAAATATAACAAAATACGTCGGGATGATTCAAGCAGCTTCGTCTTGAAGTAGCCATAACATCTACGGTGTTCGATTTGCAGAAATAAAATGATGCGAGTGAGAATATACACACATCTCCTATAAGGTCATAACTATTATACAGCACAACTGTTTTAAACAGATCAAGCTGAGAAACCTTTGAAATAAAAATGTATGTAGTCTACGAGAATTATGATTTACCATCTTAATTTTTTTTTGCACATAATTGTGTCATAAAACAGAACAAAAGCTATTTTGTCATTTGAGCTATACATTTTTTATCCCACTGTGCATTATAGGAAAGGAAGTAGAAGAATAGTTGTGAAACAAAGGTCATTTATATATATATATATATATATATATATATATATATATATATATATAAAGGTAAAGGTAACCCCGTCATGCCTTAGAGGCACATAGGGATATGGTGTTAGTGCCCATATTTTCCTTGACCTGTCAGCACACTAGAGGGTGATATGGTCAGTATCACGCCTGGCTGCCTTTTCCTTCCCCAACTCCAGAAGTCGGGTACCCATTTCTACAGCTGGGTGACTGGGGTGCCGCCGGCCGGATTCGAACCCCCGACCTTCGCCATGAGAGACCAGTGCACTAACCACTTCGCCACTCAGATACCCATATCATCATCATCATCATGTGCCGTGCCGACTGGCGTTGGCTATTATGCTTCTCCAGAGTACACGATCCTTCATGCAGGCCATCAGCTCAGTTGGTGATCTCCTCTCACACCATCCCGTCAGACTGTCCAGTATCATTTCTCTTGGTCTTCCTCTTGATCTTCTTCCTTCTATTTTTCCTGTTGTTATAATATTTTCAATGCCCCCTCTTCTCATTGCATGTCCTATGAAAGTACATTGTCTCTCTCTTATCTTTTTGACAAGGTTTTTTGTCTCTCCAGCTCTTCTCCTACATTCTTCATTAGTTATTTTTGCTGTCCAGGGGATTCGCAACATTCTTCTAATAAACCACATTTCTGCTGCTTCCAATGATTTTTGTGCAGACTTGCCTATTGTCCATGATTCACTTCCATATAACAAGATAGGTTCAATATAGCATTTTAGGACTCGTTTTCTAACATTCATTGATAAGGATGTGTTGGTCAATATGTTTCTCATTCTCTGAAATGCAGTCTTTGCTTGGCCTATTCTGTTCCTAATTTCTGTTCTGCATTTCCCATCTGAAGTTATTACTGCTCCAAGGTATTTGAATTTCTGCACCTGCTTTAGAACAGTTCCGTTTAATTTAATACTGCATGCTGGTGGATTCTGTTTCTTAGATATAACCATAGTCTCTGTCTTTTTGATGTTCAAAGTAAGGCCTTTCTGTTCACTTTCTTTGGCGACTTTATTCAAGAGATTTTGCAGGTCTTGTTGGTTCTCAGCTATCAGTACTGTGTCGTCAGCATACCGAAGGTTGTTAATATTGTATCCTCCCATTTTTATGCCTGGTTCTGTGATGATTGTTCTTAGAATATTCTCGCTATACAGAGAAAAAAGGTCTGGAGATAGTACACATCCTTGTCGCACCCCTTGTTTTATAGGTTGATATTTTCCAATTCTATTTTCAACTCGAACTGCTGCTTCTTGCTGCCAGTATAGATGTTTTACAATCCTCAGGTCTTTGCCGTCTATATTGATGTCTTCAAGCATTTTAATAATTTCATTATGTTTCACCTTGTCAAATGCCTTGGTGTAATCAATGAAGCATAAGTAGAGATTTTTCTGTACTTCTAAAGCTCTTTCTGTTAGTGTTCGTAAAGCATAAATGGCATTGTGTGTTCCCTTTCCTTCAACAAATCCAAACTGTTCATCTGCTATTTCCATTTTTATCTTTTTCCTTGTTCTTCTCATAATTATTCTCAGAAGTAGCTTCGTTATGTGACATGAGAGGCTGATAGTCCGGTGGTCGTCACATTCCTTTGCACCTGGTTTCTTTGGTAGTGCTATAAACGTATATATATATATATATATATATATGGGGGAGGGGGGTTAAATACATAAATTTCCCATTCAAATAAGACTAATGTTTTATAAATTCAACCATATCTAAGAAACTAGAGCTGGTGCGGTCTGTCCAATGAAATTTTCTGAATCAGCGCCCAAATGACCACAGAAACAGACCTAAAAACCGTGGTTGTTTTATCATAAACATCTTACAAATGGCCTTCTAAGACTAAAAACGATGTAATTTTTTTATAACCATTATTACAACAGATTATGAATTTACGCATGCAACTCTAGCACAATTTAAGACTCCCTGTTGAAGCATCAGATGAAGTTTTCCACACTTTTTCGGATTATTGTTGAATTTTTGTGTGAATCAAATCATCCACCCGCTATCTAGGCAAGGATAAAAACATTCCACCAAGACCTTGAGATAGACGGCCCCATGAAAAATTGTCAATTTGAGGGAGTTGACAGTTGAGGTCAGAGGTCAAAGTGGCGTTGTTTTTCCGGTTCATGTTTTGTTAAGGTTCTTTGCAGTCTCGCTCATCTGTTGTTATTTCTTCTAAAGCAACCGTTAACCTGAAATCCATGGAACTTTTACTTTGGTGGAAAGGGGGGGGGGGGGGGGATTCCAAAGAAAGATTTTTGGGGGGTCCACAGACCAGAAAGTGGATTAGCTCTGATAAAAATAATCTTAATATTATCTGGGCTATATTTATTTCTTTATTTTTAATGAAGGGTCCACAGCTGTTCTTAGATTGAAATGAGAGGCCCCCCCCCCCCCCGAAGAAAAGTTAAGAATCACTGTACTAATGTCTTTGTTGCTCTCTCTCTCTCTACTCTCTCTCTCTATATATATATATATATATATATATATTTATATATATATGTCTGTGTGTGCGCGTATATGTATATGAGAGTGCTATTTTATTAGGATAATTACTTCTTCTCTTTTACTTTGAATGCTTTTACACTTTTTTTATACTTTTTTTTCGTAAAGTAATTTGTATTCTTGTATTAAATCGAGTGTGTGGGAAGACTGAAAGATGGAGTGATGAAGGGCAGAATGTAAGACGGGCCTGCGTGCCCAATTCTTTACCCTTTAAAAATAAAGACTCTCTCTCTCTCTCTCTCTCTCTCTCTCTCTGCGTCAGAAAATGAAACAACAAAGGGAGGATACTTTGATAATTTTCAGGAACTAAAGTAATGGATTATTTGGTGAGTTCATAGGTCAATGATAAATGAGAGCAGACAAACAAGGAGTGTCGTTCATAGCTGCCTTGGTAGGGTTACCAATCCTGACGCGAATATTACAGATCCAACCGTTGTAAAAATCATTTGCTAGGGGGTGCAGTGGGGTTGGAGGTGGTTTTTTTTTTGGGGGGGGGGGGGTGTGGTTTTAAAAAGTAAACATTCTATCGAGGATATTTGAAAAAAAATATTTTAATATACCATAATGGCTGTCTATGTAGATCAAGAGAAGTAAACTATTCAAAGCTTGGCCCAGAGTTGTCAGCAAACTTTCTCTGCCTTTGGATTCACTTTAGAAACTGGTGGCGCTGAAGTGAAGTATCACTGCACTGTCGGGTCGTGGAGAGCCAGGTGGGGCCCCGAGGTTGGTTACTACCAGACCCCCTTCTACAAACTGTCTTTTATAAGAAACGAAAAAGTAGGGGGTGGGGAGAGGCGGCCAGATTCTTCCTATGACCTAAAGGCACAGGATCGAGAAAATGAAGATGGTGAAACAAAACGCTGGTTATATTTGCTTTATCTGTCTGTCTTCTTCGTTGTTTAGTTTCATGTTTAACCCATCTTTTCTATCCCAGCAGCCTCCACGAATCTCAGCATCAGAAGTAGTTCTTCACGTTTTCCATCCAGGCTCTCTTTCTGTGTGGGACAGATTTAGGCTCTTAGCTCTCTATAAAGACTCGTATGTCTGGCAATATGTGCTCTGGAGTCTGTAGATCGTTTTGGCTAGTGCATGATGGAGTCTGGGCTGTCTTCAGTTTCTGCAGCTTTGTATCAGGAGTTTGAAAAGCGTAGTATGTTTCCTGTTTAATTTCATAATGGTTTCCTCACACACACACACACACACACACACACACACACACCAACACTTTTTTTCTGAGGTGCCTTTTGTGTGTATGTGTGCGTATGTAGTGCGCGCGCGCGTGTGTGTGTTATTTATCTCCTTTCATGTTTGATTTTTCGGTTTGATAACTGGATACTGCAGACTCAACTCTCATCTCCACCAGATAAGGACCAGTGCATGTGCCAAAGCGTTCCCCCCGCCCCCCAACCCGACTCCTGACCCCCCCCCCCCCCTTTCCTGAACATCCACTACAGCCATGCACCATATACAGAAACTTCAGAGCCCAGGTATGGCCCCGAGAGAAGAGCATGGGGGAGAAACTCTGAGATCTCTTACAAATACATCCCCCCCGTTTATAAAGTTGAGCGTACGAAGTTATTTGAAGAAGAAGAATTGTTAAGCGTGGTCAGCGGTGCAAAACCCGGCGTTGTCCGGGCTCATAAAACAGTGCCTTTTGAACTTGAGGCAATGCCTGGTACTGACTGCTGTGACGATGAGACACAGAATATGTGGACATTAACTTCAGATGGCTTATAATCCTCACAGACATGGAACAAAGATCTATATTTATATTTTATTAATATGTATAAAACTGACAAAAATGTTTATATTCAGACTGATAAATTGTTCTGAGGGCGAAGACGCTGTCCCACCAGGCATTTAGCGACCCACAGCTGACGTGTCGGCATCAGGATTAGCACAATAGCTGTCCCACCTCTCCGTTGATATCCCATGTTACAGACTCACCCTGGCTAACGGGGCAGGGATCGCCATAGTCCCCATGGTGGTGGACTCCGCTAAAGAAGTATTGCACACCTCCCTGCTATTTAGCTGTACTCCGGGACTGAAAAATTAGCCGCCATAACCCGACCCCACAACGATACGATGTTGTGCCTCAACATCTTCACAGCATCGGCTGCAAAGAACAGCAGCTCACAGCTACAGGGAGATATCAGACAAGACAAGAAGAGACAAATTGTTCTTATTCTGTCTGCCAAGAACCGTGAGCTGGATGTTCTTTGCGGCCGAAGCTGTAAAGATGTTGAGGCACAAATATCGTGATGAAGAAGGGATGGGTCACGGCGACGATCCCTGCACGGCTTCTAGACAGGCTCCGCCACCGTAGAAACCAAATCGATCCTTGCCAGGTTGGCCGGCCGTAGCCTGTTACTGGGACGCAGGGGTAGAGAGGTAGGACAGGGTCTTGACCACATCTGATTCGCTGGTTCCGACAACTTTACTGCCACTCTTTATATCCCACCCCCATCGCCCCCTCCCCCCTCTCCCTCTCTCTCTCTCTGATTTTATTTCATTCTGTCTCTCACTCTGTCTTCCTCTGTCTATTTCTCTCTGTCGTTTTGCCTGTCTCTGTATATCTCTCTGTCTCTCTCTCTCTGCTTTTCTCTCTATCTCTCTCTGTCTCTCTTTCTGTCTGTGAGTCTCTGTCTGTCTCCCCCCCCCCCTCTCTCTCTCTGCTTTTCTCTCTATCTCTCTCTGTCTTTCTTTCTGTCTGTGAGTCTCTGTCTGTCTTCCCCCACCCTCTCTCACTCTCTCTCTCTCTCTGTCTTTCTCTCTATCTCTCTCTGTTTGACTCTCTTTCTTTCTGTGCGTCTCTGTCTGTCTTTCCCTCTCTCTCTCTCTCTCTCTGTTTTTCTCTCTATCTATCTCTGTTTGTCTCTCTTTTTGTCTGTGCGTCTTTGTCTGTCTTTCCCTCTCTCTCTGTCTTTCTCTCTATCTGTCTCTCTTTCTGTCTGTGAGCCTCTATCTCTGTCTGTCTTCCCCCCTCTCTCTTTGTCTTTCTTTCTATCTCTCTGTCTCTCTTTCTATCTGTGCGTCTCTGCCTGTCTTTCCCTCTCTTTCTGTCTTTCTCTCTATCTCTCTTTGTTTGTCTCTAGTTCTGTCTGTGTGTCTATCTTTCCCTCTCTTTCTGTCTTTCTTTCTATCTCTCTCTCTCAAAGTTTGTCTCTCGTTCTGTCTGTGCGTCTCTCTCTCTCTCTCTCTCTCTCTCTCGCTCAACTTATTGTCAGTTTATCTTTTTCAAAACTACCCCCAAATGAAATATCAGAAAAATAAAGAAAATTTAAAAAAAAAAACAGATTCCTCCATTTGTCTGCCCCGTCCTGTCATGTCTGTGTTCACTTAACGCATTCGTCACCAGTGCCAGTATCTAAACCAAACCGGATCCAGGCGAAATCGTTTGTCAGTATCGACAAGGGCCGGTCACTGTGAGAACAGATCTAAATGGATACAGGGATGATCTCCCCTGACCAAACTCTGGCATTCTCCGCAGCGCTCTCATAAACAGAGAGGGTAGCACTGAGAAAGGAGTCGGAAACTTGGCACACAGGAGGGCGTATATTTTGGGAAATTTTGGGGCGTGGGGTGTGTGGAGGAGGGGGGTGGGGAGGGAGGGGAGAAGATGATGTGGGAGGGGGGGGGGGGGTAGTGCCTTGTTAGTGTTTGGGTGTCCTAATAACCGCTAACATGTAAATCTCTACAGCTTACCCGAGGTGAGTTATACTGAAACACAAATGTAGGATAAGGATGGGGAGTGGGCTATAGCTGCTTCTTGAATTAAGAATGTCAGCCACCCCCCCCCCCAAAAAAAAAAAATCCCATACACACATACGCATATACTCCCCCACCTTTAGGTATTAAATTAAAAACTACTCCATATTTCCAACATCTTGTATATATTCCATTTGTTATGTGGACCTCAACATATCTTACAGCAGACAACCCCCTCCCCCCAAACCCAGAGGTCTACAGAACCCAGTTTGAGAATCGCTGACATGTGATACTTCATAGTGGCCAAGCAGAAGTGGTTTTCCGTACCTTCTGTGAGACTGCTGTTCTAGTAGAGCTGAGACTGCTGTCTGTTGTTCTATTAGAGCTGAGACTACGATCTGTTGTTCTAGTAGAAGTGGGACTACGATCTGTTGTTCTGGTAGAGCTGGGACTGCGATCTGTTGTACTGGTAGAGATGGGACTGTAATCTGTTGTTCTGGTAGAGTTGGGACCGCGATATGTTGTTCTGATACAGCTGGGGCTGCTGTTCTGATACAGTGAAACTACAATATGTTCTAAAGTATCTGGAACTATGATTGTTGTTTTGATATAGCTGTAACCACGATCTGTTGTTCTGATACAGCTGGAAGTACGAATTGTTGCTGTAATATAGCTGGAACTATGATCTGTTGTTCTAATATAACTGGAACTATTATCTGTTGTTCTAATAAAGCTGGAACTGCCATCTGTTGTTGTTTACAAATGATGTTGTGACGTGATGTTTAATCGAGGAAGATAGGCTGGGGGCTGAGGGGCTTACTCGAAGCCCCAGAGTCTAGATCAAAGGCGCTAACTTCTCACTTGGCTCCGCACCCAAAAGAATCACAGCGAGACATGACCTGTTCAGTGGCCTGAAAGCAGATCAGTTCGACCTCTGTAGCTGCCCTAGTTTTAAGGTGGGAGGGCCTAGAGAGCCATAATTATGACAGACGGATAATGACTGATAATTAAAATAATATGCTGGTTTACTTGTCGTAGAGGCAGCTCTTTCTTGTCATACCAGCAAATTACGTACAGGGAGGCCTTTCTTGTCATACAAGCAAATAACGTACAGGGATCTTGTCATACAAACAAATAACGTACATGCAGGTAGTTCTTGTATACAAGAAAATAACGTACATAGATCTTGCCATACATGTAAATAACGTATAGGGATCTTGCCATACTAGCAAATAACGTACATAGATCTTGCCATACAAGCAAATAACGTACAGGGATCTTGCCATACATGTAAATAACGTATAGGGATCTTACCACACAAGCAAATAACGTACAGAAATCGTGCTAAAAAAAAAGCAAATAACGTACATGGATCGTGCCATACAATCAAATACCATACACGGATCTTGCCATACAATCAAATACCCGACAGATAGATCTTCTTGCCATACAACCAAATACCCGACAGATAGATCTTCTTGCCATACAAGCAAATACCCGACAGATAGATCTTCTTGACATACAATCAAATACCCGACAGATAGATCTTCTTGCCATACAAGCAAATACCCGACAGATAGATCTTCTTGCCATACAAACAAATACCCGACAGATAGATCTTCTTGCCATACAAGCAAATACCCGACAGATAGATCTTCTTGCCATACAAGCAAATACCCGACAGATAGATCTTATTGTCATACAATCAAATATGTTTGTTTCATGTTAGATAACGGCAAAACCGATTCAGTCTGTATGGGTTGTTCTTAACCTGGGTCTGTACCCCCACCCGGACCCACTCAACCATGGAGTCTGCGAGACCTATAAATGGATTCACTCGATCTTAATATCCCCTGGGGTCTATTTACTGCTTGTTTTTGTTTTTTTTAATAAAGGGGATCCACGTTCAGTTTGGAAGTAAGGTCCACAAATACAAAAAAAGTTATGAACCGCTAGTATGGGGGGGCTTCTGTTTCTTTGGGGTATGCTCTATACGTATAGTTGGCTTGCTTTCTCGCTGGCTTGGGTCGCTGGTGTAGCTTGTGTGAGCATGGTATAAACAAGGATGAGAGTTTCTATGTAAGTATTGACTGTGTCTAAATATGTGTATGTTCTTTGTTGGGTTACTATGGAAATATTTTTTTTAGTTTACTACAGAAATGTCTTCCGTTTAAATAGAGTCTAAGAGTTTTAATCATTTGTTTTCAGGGTGGAAATATTTCATTGAGTCTGTGTGTTAAAATAGAAAACGTGATAATTATTTTATGTTTTTTACCATATTTAAGAGTCTATATAGATTCTTCTTCTTCTTCTTCTACGTTCGAGGTTGTTGGTCACATCAGATCTTGATCCCTGTTGCCATGGAAAACCTCGCAGTCCTCTCCAGATCCTGATAAGAGCCCCAAAGCTTTTGCTTTATATATAGATTCTAAGATTCGTGATTATATATATATATATATATATGAGTATATTCCAGTTTTATATCTACAGTTGTTTCCCTTATACGCATTGGGTTTATGTAGTTCTTTCCCTTGTGAAACGGAAACGGAAGAACAGACCTTCAGCAGAATGAGGAAGATCCTTACATCAGAACAAATATCACAGCAACTGAGATCACGTATCGTAAAATGCCACATATATTCAGTATTCATTTGTGGTACATAACCCTGGATCATGAAACAGAAAAGAGAGTTGAGGCCCTTGAAATGTGGATATACAGAAGAATATGGCGTATCTCATGGACAGAGAAGGAAAGAAACAACGAAGTGATAAACCAGCTAGAAGTGAAAAGAGAAACATTGAAAATCATAAAAACAAGACAGCTAAGACACTTCGGGCGTGTCGAGGGACACATTACTACACTGAAGACCCTTTTTGAAGGGAAAAGAACAAGAGGACGACAGCGACATAGATGAATGGACAACATCAAGAGATGGACAGCGACATAGATGGGTGGACAACATCAAGAGATGGACAGTGACACAGATGGGTGGACAACATCAAGAGATGGACAGTGACATATATGAGTGGACAACATCAAGAGACGGACAGTGACATAGATGGGTGGACAACATCAAGAGACGGACAGTGACATAGATGGGTGGACAACATCAAGATATGGACAGTGACATAGATGAGTGGACAACATCAAGAGATGGACAGTGACATAGATGGGTGGAAAACATCAAGATATGGACAGTGACATAGATGGGTGGACAACATCAAGAGATGGACAGGGACATAGATGAGTGGACAACATCAAGATATGGACAGTGACATAGATGGGTGGACAACATCAAGAGATGGACAGTGACATAGATGGGTGGACAACATCAAGAGATGGACAGTGACATAGATGAGTGGACAACATCAAGAGATGGACAGGGACAAGCTTGACCGAGTGGTCCTACGAAGACAAGAAACAGAGCAGCCAACCTTCCATGGCGGAGACGGCACGAGGTGATGATGATTATGATAATGATGATGAGTTATTTCCCTTGCAAACAGGTTTTTTTAATGTAGTTGTTTCCCTTCTATATAGCAAATTTGTTTAAGAACACAGCGTGTATATTTCAACAGAATGTGTAATTTAGCTTCCTGCTCGATCGTTCGTTTCAAACTCCACAAGATGTCATAATCTGCGCCCTGTGGTGTGCCTCGCCTTGCTAACAGACACCCTCAGTTTTAAGAGACCGGACAACCGATCTTACGACCAGTTACATCAAGCGATGCGGTGGTACTAAAACTTCAATCATTAATCTATCGCTATGTTTCATATTCCAAGAGCCACTTTCCCAAATCACACGTAAATTACAAACATTCATGAACTACTGCTTGAGAAGGGTTTTAAACATTAAATGGCAGGATAAGATCAAGAACGATGAGGTCTGGGAAAGGGCAGGACAAGAACCTATGATCCTACAAATCATGTCTTGTAAATGGAGGTGGGTTGGCCACACTCTGAGGAAACCCGACACCAACATAACAAGACAAGCAGTGACATGGAATCCTCAAGGAAATAGAAAACGAGGAAGACCTAGACTTATTTGAAGAAGAGAAATTATGACAGTGCTCAGAGACAAGGGATACACATGGAAGGAAGCAGAAAATAATTCCAAGAACAGGGATGACTGTAGAGTCTTTATCCGTGGCCTATGCTCTGAAGGAAGTAAAAGCCGATGATGATGATGATGATGATGAACGTAATATTGTAATATCAGAAACCATTAATTATTTTTATTCAATAGAAGGCTAGTAATATCAAATCAATAGCGAAGCCGCGGGCCGCCTGCTAATGCTTCGAGGACCGCATGTGGTTCCTGGGCCACAGGTTGAGGCTATTTCCTGATTATGCGCTCAAACTTCTGGGGCACAGATAGATAGATAGATAGATAGATAGATAGATAGATAGATAGATAGATAGAGATAGATAGATAGATAGATAGATAGATGGATGGATGGATGGATGGATGGATGGATGGATGGATGGAGGATGAGAAATGGGATTTACTGCCGAACAAGAAATAAAGAGAGGGTTTATTTTTTATTTGACAAAATTCATGACAGCTCATGACAGCAAGAAAAAAATAAATCATGTTCTTTTATTGATCAGCGATACAGAGAAGTAGGGGAAAATGTCCCTAGTTCCCCCCCCTCCCCCCAAAAAAAACTCCACCCCCCCCCCCCAATCCTCTTTTTTTTTAAACAGAAAACGAGAATTGTCACATACTCTTCTCTGACAATGACTTTTGTGAACATACTGGACAACAGAGAGAAGAATGAGTTGGTATAGAGGGGGCTCACAAATTACTGAGAACAAACTATAATGGTGCTGAGAGCAAGAGAGAGAGAGGGGAGAGAGATGGAGAGAGAGAGGGGGAGAGGGAGAGGGAGAGAGAGGAAGGGAGAGAGGGATGGAGAGAGAAGGAGAGAGAGTGGTAGAGCGAGAAAGAGAGACAGGTAGAGAGAAAGAAAGAGAGGAAAAGGGAGAGTGAGAGAGAGGGAGAGAGAGAGGGAGGGAGAGAGAGAAAGGGATAGAGAAGTAGAGAGAGTAGAGAAGGAGAGAGAAAGAGAGAGAGGGAGAGAGAGGAAGGGAGAAAGGGATGGGTAGAGAGAGAAGTGGTAGAGAGAGAAAGAGAGAGAGAGAAGTAGAGAGAGCGAGATAGAAAGACACACACAGAGAGAGAGAGAGAGAGGGAGTCATTCACCCAAAATTTTATGTTGGGCCCGAGGACATTTCCGCTGGAAACAGAATAATAAACATAATCGTTTTATTCCCAAACGGTGTGCCATAGCCGGCGTGCTGGTTTCCAGCGAATCGAAACGGCGAGCGTGGATTGTAATTTACGCAAATGACTTCTGTCACTACGCCATTTTGTGACGAGTTTGGGAAGGGGGAACGGACTCATTTTCAGAGGGGTGGGGAGCCTTCGCAATTTTTTGTTTCTTCTGCTAGCTCCTTTGAATTATGATCTCAACTCACAGTCGGAAAGAATGTTGGGATTTATGACTGCTCTACAGCCAGGACATAAGCAGCCCCCTTCCCCCCCCCCCCCCCCCCCTCAAACCAGAGAAGAATTTTATTTAAGATCGTGCAATTTGTTCTGCTCTTCCTCCGTTGCCTGCTTACTCTTATTGATTCGCTACTACAGCCCCTATTCCCCTCCAAAACAAGGGAAGCGCTCTGGGCCCTCCCTCTTAAAGCAGGTGAAGTTCTCTGGGTCGTCCTCTCTTAAAACGGACAAAGTTCTCTGGGCCCTTCATCTTGAAAAAGAAAAAGTTCTATGGGCCTTCCACCTTAAAGCAGAAAGCTCAGTGGGCCCTCTCTCGTGTAATAGAGAAATGCTTCTAGGCCCTCCCCCCTGTAACATAGAAAGGTTTATAGGCCCTCTCCCGTGTAACAGAGAAAGTTCTCTGGCCCCTTTCAGCTTCAAACAGAGAAAGCACTCTAGGCCCTCTTCCTTAAAGTCATTCTCTAGGCCCTCTTCCTTAAAGTCATTCTCTGTGCCTCCCCGCCTTAAAACAGAAAAAGTTCTTCAGGCCCTCTCACCTTAAAACACAGAAAGCTCTTTCCCCTCCCCCCACTTTAAAACAGAAAAACTCTGTAGGCCCTCCCATCTTAAAACAGAGGAAGTTCTTTAGGCCCTCCCACGTTAAAACAGAGAAAGCTTCCCCCCCCCCTCCACCACTTTAAAATAGAGAAAGCTCTCAAGGCCCTCCCACCTAAAAACAAAGAAAGCTCTCAAGGCCCTCCCACCTAAAAACAGAGAAAGCTCTCTAGGCCCTCCCATCTTAAAACAGAGAAAGCTCTCTAGGCCCTCCCACGTTGAAACAGGAAAAGCTCTCTAGGCCCTCCCACCTTAAAACAGAGAATGCTCTATAGGCTCTCCCACCTTGAAATAGAGAAAGCTCTCTAGGTTCTCCCACTTTAAAACACAAAAAAGCTCTCTAGTCCCTCCCACGTTAAAACACAGAAAGTTCTCTAGGCTCTACCACATTAAAACAGAGAAAGCTCTCTAGGTCCTCCCACCTTAAAACACAGAAAGCTCTCTAGGCCCTCCCACGTTAAAATACAGAAAGCTCTCTAGGCGCTCCCACCTTAAAACACAGAAAGCTCTCTAGGACCTCCCACCTTAAAATATAGAAAGGTCTCTAGGCCCTCCCACCTTAAAATATAGAAAGTTCTCTAGGCCCTCCCACGTTAAAACACAGAAAGCTCTCTAGGCCCTCCCACCTTAAAACACAGAAAGCTCTCTAGGCCCTCCCACCTTAAAATATAGAAAGGTCTCTAGGCCCTCCCACCTTAAAATATAGAAAGTTCTCTAGGCCCTCCCACGTTAAAACACAGAAAGCTTTCTAGGCCCTCCCACCTTAAAACAGAGAAAGCCCTCTGCCCCCCCCCCCCACCTTAAAACACAGAAAGCTATCTAGGCCCTCTCATATTAAAACACAGAAAGCTATCTAGGCCCTCCCACCTTAAAACATAGAAAGCTCTCTAGGCCCTCTCACGTTAAAACAGAGAAAGCTCTCTAGGCCCTCCCACCTTAAAACACAGAAAGCTTTCTATGTCCTCCCACGTTTAAACAGAGAAAGCCCTCTTCCCCCCTCCCCTTAAAACACAGAAAGCTCTCTAGGCCCTCCCATATTAAAATACAGAAAGCTCTCTATGCCCTCTCACCTTAAAACACAGAAAGCTCTATAGGTCCTCCCATCTTAAAACACAGAAAGCTTTCTAGGCCCTCCCACCTTAAAACACAGCTCTCTAGGCCTCTCATCTTAAAACAGAGAAAGCTCTTTAGGCCCTCCCACGTTAAAACAGAGAAAGCCCTCTGCCCTCCCCCCACCTTAAAACACAGAAAGCTCTCTAGGCCCTCTCATCTTAAAACAAAGCTCTTTAGGCCTTCCCACGTTAAAGCAGAGAAAACTCTCTGGGCCCTCCCACCTTAAAACAGAGAAAGCTCTCTAGGCCTTACCACGTTAAAACAGAGAAAGCTCTGTGCTGCTACTGTTACTTGGGCCCCAAGAAAAAGTTTTATAAGCCAGTGAAAAACTACCCCCTCCCCACCCATAACCACACACACCCTTTAAGCTGTTTTCATTTACTACGGCCCCACACCCACGAAGCTTCTCCTCCTGGCCCTAGAAGAGGAAAAATCATTCGGGCCCCCGGCTGGGGCTCCATGGCGTAGGACCTGGTTACTATTACTACCACCACCACCACTACTACTACTACTACTATTTATGCTACTTTTACTGCTACTACTACTATTATTGTTACTGCTACTACCACTATTATTATTACGACAACCAAAGCTACAACCACTACTATTACTACTACTACCACTACTACTACTACTACTACTACTAACACTACTACTACTACTACTACTACTAACACTACTACTACTGCTACCACCACTACTACTACTACTGCTACTACTCTATTGCTACTGTTGCTTCTAGTACTGCTGCTATTAACACCGCTTCTGCTGCTGCTGTTATTAACTATTCCAACACTGCTGCTCTTACTACAACTGCTGCAGCACCGGCAGCTACTGCTCAGATTGCTGCTATATGTACTCCTTCAGCTACTGCTGATATTACTACCACTGCTGATATTACTACCACTGCTGATATTACTACCACTGCTGCAGTCAAACATGCACGTGGGTGATCTGAAAGCCAAGAGAAGTTCAGACCCATAAATAAAGGTTTTCATTCAGATCAAGCCAGCCATTTGCATGTCCCTTGCGGAACTTTGCCTCCATAACAACACTCCTGTAGGCCTTTCGGTTGTAAGCAAGATGCCCTGCTGCTGATGCGTCCATTCGCAGATCATCATCAATGTCTTGCAGCCATCTTCGTCTTGGTCTTCCTCTCTCTCTCTGTCTTTTTCCTATTAAGTACCCTTCCAACACGGTCTTCTCTAGATTATCATGACGTTTAATATGTCCAAAATATTTAAGTTTTCTCTCTTTAATCCTCTTTACTAGCCAGACTTCTCCAATATTAAGTTCTTGTAGTATGGATATATTTGTTCTCTTTAGTGTCCATGATATTGGAAGAACTCTTCTGTAGCATTTACATTCAAAGGCATTTATGTGTTAAGTGTCCAGGTCTCACATGCAGATCATTCGGATCCAGATTTAACAACAAACAAACAAAAACTGACAAATGTCAGCACACAAACATTTACATATACCAATCACGTGATTCAGCTCCGCGCTGGTCACAGAAGACTGAGGTGCCATCTTGTCAACAGGCTCAAGATCGGCCCGAACCACGTATGGCAAATGTAGGATGACAGGATAACATATTTTGCAGATGTGCCCAACATATAAGGTCCAGAGAAAACATATGGCCGACATACGAGATACAGAGAAAACAACTGTGGCCAACTTACGAGGAACAGAGAAAACAGATGTAGTCAACTTACGAGGAACAGAGAAAATAGATTTAGTCAACTTACGAGGAACAGAGAAAATAGATTTAGTCAACTTACGAGGAACAGAGAAAACAGATGTAGTCAACTTACGAGGAACAGAGAAAACAGATGTAGCCAACATAATGGTGTGGAAAGAAAACAGATGTTACCAACATAATGAGCTGCAAAGAAAACAGATGTAGCCAACATCAAAGACAACATATGTACCCAGCTTAATGGGGTGCAAGGAAAACAGATGTAACCACATAAGGGGGTGCAAAGACAACAGATGTCGCCAATTTATGAGGAACAGAAGAAAGAGATGTAGCCAACGTAATGGGGTGTAAAGAAAACAGATGCGGCCAATTTACGAGGAACAGAAAAACAGATAAGAGAACAGAAAAAACAAACAGATATAGCCAACATAAGAGAAACAGAGAAAACAGATGTAGCCAACATAAGAGAAACAGAGAAAACAGATACAGTCAACATAAGAGAAACAGAGAAAACAGATGTAGCCAACATAAGAGGAACAGAGAAAACAGATATAGCCAACATAAGAGGAACAGAGAAAACAAATGTAGTGAGCATAATCGTGTGCAAAGACATGTGTAGCCAACTTAATGGCGTGCAAGGAAAATAGATTTAACCACATAATGAGGTGCAAAGAAAAGAGCTGTAACCAACTTCCGAGGAACTGAAGAAACAGATGTAACCAACATAACAGAATAGAAAGAAAACAGATGCAGCCAACATAATGGAGTGCAAAAAAAAAGGGGTGTCCTGTAGACTGACGGAGGTAAGGAGGATTTTTAAGGTCATGCATCTTTCCCATCGCAACATATGCCTGTGAGACGTGGACACTTAACAAAACAGCTGAGAAACACATAAATGCCTTTGAATGTAAATGCTACAGAAGAGTTCTCCAAATATCGTGGACACAAAAAAGAACAAATATATCTATACTACAAGAGCTTAATATTGAAGAAGGCTGGCTAGTAAAGAGGATTAAAGAGAGAAAGCTTAAATATTTTGGACACATTAAACGTCATGATAATTTAGAGAAGACCATATTGGAATGATACATAATGGGACAAAGAAAAAGAGGAAGACCAAAACGAAGATGGCTGCAAGAAATCGTTGACGATCTGCAAATGGACGCAGCAGCAGCAGGCCATCTTGCTCACAACCGAGAGGCCTACAGGAGTGCTGTTTGGGAGGCAAAGCTCCGCAAGGGACATGCAAATGAATGAATGGTTGATCTATTCTTCCTAAAACCTGCTTGATAGTCTCCCGGTATGTTGTAGCTGTATGGTTTTAATCTATTTAAAAGTATAATAGATAGTATTTTGTAGGATATTCCTTTGTAGTTTTCACACTTGCTCTTATCACCTTTTTTTAATACTGGGATCAGTAATGATTCTCTCCATTCACTAGGGAGTTTTTTCTTCTCTTCATATTTGTTGTATTAGTGCATGTGTTTGTTGTATTAGTGGACATATTTGTTCATGTAGATTAAGACCTCCTTTCTTAATCAGTTTCCCAACAATTCCATCTGAACCAGTTGCTTTGTTGTTTCGTAGAAAATATGATACTGTAGATGACTTCTTCTAAAGTCTGGTTCCTCATTTCAGGTTTACAAGTCTGTATTTCTTGGTTATGTGTTTACAGGTTCTTCACAGTTTAGTAGTTTTTCAAAATATTCTTTCCATCTGGTACATATTTTCTCTTCATTATTTATCATGGTTTTCCATTACTATCCTTCAAGCTCTGCAGAGGTCGTTTATACCCTTGCTTTACTGTTCGCAATTCTTTATAGAATTCCCTGTTTTTCTTATTTTGATGGCATATCTGTATCTCGCTTGCCATGTCTTTCATATATTTGTCGGTTTTTTTTTTTGACGAATATCTTTTTTGAGTTTCTTTACACTGTGTGTGGTACTTCTCCTCATTTGTTCTGTTGTTCATGTCATTCACCCATATCTGTCTCGCTGTTCTTTTCTTTATGACTGTCTCTCAGGAGACTTCATCTGTGATTCACTAGCTGCCAAGTGAAATAGATGCGACAAACCCCTGTCACAAAAATACGCCAAACCGAAGAAGAGTATGTTGGGCCGAAATGCGCTGATGTCACAGCCACGCTGCAAACTCTGTTACGAAGAAAATAAGCCACATTTGATGGCAAACACAAAAGAAGATAAACATATTATCTACGTATTATGTGATTAGCGCAGGCATAGAACCCAACGCCAAACAAAAACAACAAAAAAATAATATGGACAATGCAGATTGTGACGATATTTGTGAAAACAGAAATCTAAAGTTAAAAGCGAGAGAGAGAGAGAGAGAGAGAGAGAAGTTTGAAGATGGAGGCACAAACTATCTGATCTTTGTTTTTTTGCCCTCTGTTCCATTCTGGAATGATGATGAGATAAGAGAAATGACGACTGCGGTAAAACTGGTTCTACTAATGAAAGTAAAAAAAGGTGCATGGTTCAATTTTACAACAAAAAAAAAAAGAAAGAAAGAAAGAAAGAGTGAGGAAAGTGGGCAGAAACAAGAATGGCAGAAAGAAAGATGAATACATACAGTTGAAGAACATACAACAATCCAATATTTCGGCAAAAGCATTTTCAATGAGCACATACAAAAACAACACAACAGATAAAACCACGAAAAATAGATGACAGCTTTTTGTTTTTGTCTCCTCGTTGGAGGAAAGAAGGATACAAAATGCCAGCTGCAAAATTACATACACCAGAATCTACTTGGACTGATGATGATGACGATGACAACGACAATTAAAGCCGCGGTATCTGTGTAAGATGACGTACAAGATGGCGTCCCGTCGCCGAAAGTTCCCTGTTAACATCTTCTTCTCATCTCACACAAACGATCAATCAATATAACAGCTACAGAGACAGCGCAAGGAAACAATCTAAATTACATGTTCGAAGAAAATAAACAAAAGGATTAACTTCGGTCTTCTTCTTCTTCTGCGTTCGAGGTTGTTGGTCACATCAGATTTTGATCCCTGTCGACATGGCAAGGCCCGCAGTACTCTCCTGTTACCATGGTGACTGCGCATACGTTCTGAAAAGTGTAAAATAGTGCATGATTAAGTGTAAGAAATGTTGAGAGAAAAGGGATGCCCACAGAAAGAGCAGAGAATTCTACAAAGAACAAGGATGATCGTATGCGCCATCACCATAGTAACAGTCACTTCTTGTTTACATTGATTGCGCAAACCAAGAATTATTTGAAAGCCGTCGACAATATTCAGATAATTTTTGTTCTAATTATATTTCTTGAATAATTGTTTTTTTAAATTTTTTTTTGTTAGTTCATTAACATAATTTTATGTGATCCTATACTTTGTCTTCACTCTCTGATTTTTCTACTAAGTTATTTTCACTGCGAGAAACGTTTGTGTACATCTTAATTCTTTTGTTCTTCCATTACACCCATACTTTATCTCCTCTAATTCTTCGTCCTGTATGTGTTTGTATGATTAAGTCTCACGCCGAAACGTCACGACTTTGTATTCGTTAAATAATAAAGCTGTTCCTACTTATTTTCTTAGTTTATACGTTTTGATATCACAGCTTTACTATTTATCGTGTGTTACTAGGTTTTTTTGAAAAATGATCCCTTTCAGAAGTTCTCGATGGCGATCGATCCTAAGCGACTTCGCTTCAGTGATTTCCTCTAAATTGAGTGATAATTTAAATGGGGATCGAGCAAATCTTCACCAGAATTTCAGAAACGATCCCCAGAGATGGAAAAAATCCCAGAACACTAGACCAGACAACCAGTACTTAAGTGTACATGACAATGGTTATTAAGCATGCTTAGTACTGAGACATTCCCTCAAAGAGAGCCGATGCTGGTCAGTTATGCTGGACACCAGAAAGGTCAGACACACAATCTCTCTGGTATTCAGACAGCGTTATCTGCTTTACTTCACGAGCTGGGGTCATCGAATGGGAGCCAGATGGCTGTACGCCTATTTATACTATCACTACTATTACTACTACTACCACTATTACTACCACAACTATTACTACAACTACCACTAGTAGTACTACTACTAGCACTATTACTACCACTACATTACTACTACTGCTACTACTATTACTATTACTAACATTACATCTACCACTACTACTACCACTATTACCACCACTACTATTACTACTACTACCACTATTACTACTATTACTATTACTAATACTATCACTATTTCTACCACTACTATTACTACTACTACCACTACAACTACCACTAGTACTACCACTACTACCACTATTACTACCACTATTACTACCACTACTACCTTTATTACTACAACTACTACTACTACTACTACTACTACTACTACTACTACTACTATCAATTCTACTACTGCCAGTACTATTACCATTACTGCTACTAATACTACCACTACTACTATTACTACTACTCACTACTACCTCTATTACTACAATTACTACTACTACTACTATCACTACTACTGCCACTACTATTACCATTACTGCTACTAATACTAATACTACTAATACTACCACCACCACCACCACCACCACCACTACTACTACTACTACTACTACTATTACTACTACTACTATTTATTGCAGTTTGGCAATTGAGAATTAACATGAGACGGTCCTTGTAGTTCAGTTTCGTTGTTGTCGTCTCAGTTACTTGTAAGTGGTTTGCCTGTGTTCTGAAGTCAGTGCTGGAGTATGCTGATGATAGCCGTTGTGGAACTTGCTGTGCATCATTTTTCTGAACAGTTTCTATCATTTCTGATTCCACTAATCCTGGATTTATATAACTAACTACACTAATAGGAAGCAAGGTTTGTGTAGCA